>OZ018314.1:8626391-8748391 GCA_963969455.1 Arge pagana | reverse complement strand
AGGGAGAGAGAAAGGGAGGGAGGGAGAGGGAGAGAGAAAGGGAGGGAGTGTGAGGGAGAGAGAGGGAGGGAGAGGGAGAGAGAGAGGGAGGGAGGGAGAGAGGGAGGGAGAGACAGAGGGAGGGAGAAATATGGGAGGGGAGGAGAGAAGGTAGAGATAATATGGGAAAATGCAAGAGTTGAGATGGAATGAAACCAACTGATAGCACAAATAGGTCAAGATACAGTAAGGAAAGGAAGAGAACATGGAAAATCTGACGAACAGAATGGTGGATCTGGAATGCTGAAACCAGAAAAAAGCTTCAAAAGGTACGGAGAGGGGAGAGAAAGAGAACGAAGAGGAAAAGGAACAGGAAGCATTTCCAGAGGAGGGGGAGAAGTATAGAGAAATGTGCAGCAAAATGAAAGAGGAATGGCGGGAGAGAGAAATAAGGAGAGTGGAGGTAATAAAAAACGAGGGAGGCGCATAGAACACAGGTGAGCGAGAAAATAACAATGGAGCAGTGGACGGAATACTTCCGAGAGCTAATGGGCGGAGTGGGAGAAACAGAGCGGAATAAAAAACAGAGAAAAGTGGGGGGAGAGGAGAGAGAGGAGGATGATAAAGAGGAGAGGAAAATGAAAGAAGAGGTCATGAAGAGGGTGAACGAATTGAAAAGAGACAAGTCAAGACAAGAGGACGAGACGGGAGGAAGAATGATGAGACAAAAGCTGGCGGAAATTATATGGAAGATATGGAGAGGGGAAGGGTATGTGGAGGAACGGAGAGATGGGATAGCGATATCAACGCATAGCGAAGGTGTGGAAACTGGAGAGGGGTAACGCTAACACAAACAGCATATAAAGTGTACATCATGGTATAAACGGCAGGATAATAAAAAAGATCGAGGGAAAAGGAGAACCAGCGAAACGCAATCGGGATTCAGAGGAGGGAGAGGAGGTATAGATAATATATGAGCCATTCCACCAAATCCTGTACGCTAATCCGGCTTCAAAATTTTTGACTTTTTTTATGACTTCCTCACATTATTTGGGTGTTAACTGACAGATTTCTCGAGTATGAAAGATTTTTAAATTTAGTTATCGGCGGTTTAAGTGATTATTCGATTTTGCTTCAAAATTTCAAAATCTGATCTAACGGTACGAAAAATGCCTCGAAAAAAAATGAAAAGTACTGTTGTTCGTTGGAAATTTTCTGAATTGTCCGAAAAAGATGATTGATTGTTTCTCACTCGTCATTTTTCTCGGGAAATTCATAAAACAAAGCTTAAAAGGTCAATTTGAGTGTGTTCTCCATCGTTTTTGAATCTTGAATTTTTTTGGGGTGTAAATTCAGAAAATTTCCGGTGAAAATCGTGTCTAAAAAATTTCCTCGCTTACCTCCAAGTCACAGTTACAATTTTGAGGGGTTTTGTCATTATCTGTGAATTTCGGTGTTAACAATTTCGATCTGAGCCATAACTGTGACTCACAGAGGCGAACGAGTGGAGAATTTTTAATTACGATTTTCATTGAAAATTTTCCTAATTTTCTGAGAAAAAATCCAGTTTTCAAAAAACGATGGAGATCATTGCGAAATTGACATTTCGAGTTACATTTCGAGTGGGAGAAAAATTATCATCGTTTTCGTAAAGTTCAGAAAATTTCTGATGGAAAACGGTATTTTTCATCTTTTTTCGAGCCAATTTTTCAACCGTTTAATTAGATTTAAAAATTTCGGAACAAAATCGAATAATCACCAAAATCTCTGATAACTCAATTCAGAGATCTTTCATACTCGAGAAATTTCCTTGACGCCTAAATAATACGAGGAAGTTATGAAAAAAATGGACAAAAACTTTGAGGCCGGATTTGCGTACAAGATTTGGTAGAATGGCTCGTATACATAATAAAACTTACCGATGCGTTTTGATTTGTACACATATTTCCCGCCTATTAATGCATTTACCGCAGCTGCATAGCATTGCCAACACAATGAAAAGCTTTCAATGCAATATCAAATTGTACGACTACGAGTAGCCTCAACTTTGCGAGGTAGGTTCGAATATATCCCACCATGCATCAAAAGCTAATAAGCAAAAAGTGGGACAATTTTTAATCCACCCCAGCTGAGAGCTTAGCATTCGTGATGCCGTATTCCCTAGAGAGATGGCAAGAGTGGTAGATCGATGCCGTAAATACTTGGAAGGTTTAAGACGGGTGCGAACAACTTTAGTAATTTTCTGTATCTTTGGGGACCCAGCACTCGTGCAAAGCGTTACCATGGCAGCTGCGGAAACCAGCATCGTCATCCGTTGCTTTGGAATGTTGGGTTTCGGCGCCACGGTGAACTTTTGCGGTCGGTAAATCAAGCTTATAACATCTTGACGTAGGTTTGCATATCGTTATTCACGTTACCCCGATGACGATAACAACGCGTCATACCGCTACGGTAGCTGACGAGTTTCGGGAATTTATTGCGCGCGAAAACTTTCGCGATTAGATTCTTACCTTCCGGAGAGTTTGAAAATTTATTCAGTCCAAATCAGAGCATATTAAATCGAGCTGTTGGTGAACGAAGCTTTTGACGATACTCGAGTGTCTCCGAAGCATGATAAATATGATGGACTGCGCTAGCTCCGACGACTGGTGTGAACCCAGCATCCGGGTGGTCCGGGTGATGGATCGCGTTACCCGAAATGAAGTATAGGATAGGTTTTCCTCGTTCCTTTCGCATCATTTTATACTTTTTCGCGGAGCTGGATTTGTTTCGAGCATTCAGCCCTGGTGCAAGCAGATTACGACGTTGTTAGCTATGCTAAGGGATGAAGTCTACTTTGGAGGCTCGAAAAAATGCGATTTTTACGAATTTTTGTTGACGTTGCTATTGTAGCTACGTGAAAGCTGCTGACCTCGATAAATACACTGTTGAGGGGGAAAGGTTTGAGGTACACGAAAAAAGCATATTTTTGTGATTTTGTTTCCGAGTACCTTATTTATTAATTTGTTCGCAACTCGCCTACATTATTGAGTGCTGTTTGAAAAATATTCTGGGAAATTTTTATTGACATTTTTTTTTACGATATGCCAGTGAAAGTAGCAACAACCAAGGTACCTCAAAAAAAAGCGTTCGTGCGGTAGTCAGGCTACTTATCACTGCTTGGTCTGAAATTAAAAAGTCAAACAGATTTCTTTAATGCGTAAGTTCACCTTGTTTTTTTTTCGATAATAACTCGTTAAATAATCAGACAAATGGATCCATTTCGAGTAAAAATCAGTTTTTTGATTGCACGTTTGCCAAAAATTCGAAGATATTCGAAGATATACAAAAATTGAGAATATGATTACTTCATTCTTCTAGTCTACAAAAATGAAGTGTCTTTCATTCGTTTCAGTCACCAATTTCCAACTAATTTAACGAGTTGTAAATACTCGTATCAAACAGGTTTTCGGAATTTTAGATAACTGTATGCGAAACACATTTTTGTGAAACTCTGTAACCATTTCATTGTTTTGTAAGTTGCTACGAGTGTCTGTATAGAGCATTACAATTACTGTCTTACAGTCCTTGTAATGGTTTGCAGATGCAGTGTAAAGTCATCCATGTTGCCATGGTATCAGCTGGTTACAATGCCACATTTTCCACAGCAACTGTCGTTAAATCCATTCTATTCTATAGAAGAAACCCCTTGCATTTCCATTTGGTCGTTGATAAGGTTGCTAATAGAACACTACAGATGTTATTCCAGTCCTGGAATTTGCCAAACGGTTAGTAAGCACTGTCGCTATCGAAACATGTCTTGATGGAAAATTGTAAAGACGTTTTTTTTTCCTCCAATTTCAGTTGAACTTACATATCATAGAAGCGAAGATCTGGTTCCTAGAGTATCCTGGATACGTAATAGGCATTATTCTGGGGTTTACGGCTTGCTGAAATTGATTCTACCAGACATAATAAACGAGTATAAAGTTATAGTATTAGATACTGATCTAACGCTGTCAACGGATATCGGACAGCTGTGGAAGTTGTTTGATAATTTTGATAAAAAACAAGTTATTGGATTAGTCGAGAATCAGAGCGATTGGTATATTAAACCTTTCATAAATATATCGGCTCCATGGCCTGCTCTTGGTCGAGGTTTCAACACCGGTGTGATACTTATGCACTTGAGCCGACTCAGAAGTATGAATTTTAGAAAGATGTGGCAGGAAACGTCCCGAGCGTCATTGAAAAAATATTTTTTTTTGATTTCTTCAGTTTTTATTACAATTCTTGTGTGTTATTAATTCAGGCTGAACCCACAGTTAGGAGATGGTGGGGCGGAACGCGGTACGATCTGTTTTAGTAAGATATCACAATGGATCGAGTAAAAAGACAAGATCATCGTCTACTTATCTTTTATTTAAATTGTTTGGAATCACGCAATAGATAGAAAGTTTGAAAAAAATTAACAGAAAACGTAGTGAAAGAAACTCTCCTTTTCTCATTCCGCCTCGCTATGCAGTGCCGAACGGGATATGTGTGATGGTGTTCGGAAATTTTCATTTTTTTGCGTTCACATCTCGCCAAAGGAATGACAATTTCCACGGCTCGCTCCATGTTGTCTAACGACCAGCTTTGCTGATTTGTGTCTCGCGTATAATCACGCACAGTGGCGTTGCTAGCATGGGTGACATTTGGGGCGGATACTCGTGGTGTCACCCCAGAAATGAAAACTTTTAAAATCAATAAAAGTCCGAAAAAACGTCAAATATGATTTTATTGCACGCATAAAAATCAAGCATCAGAGCTTGCCTGTACAAATACCTAAAATCTTTTCTTTCTGGTCTTAACCGCTGCGAACTCAGAAATCACGTCTTCAAAATTAATATCTTGTATTGCCTCGCGTTCGACCGCTAATATTCCAAGATCGTTTAGCCTCGTTTGAGTCATCGTTGTCCGCAAGTAATTTTTAATTAATTTCTATTGACTGAAACTCCTCTCGCGAGAAGCAACTGATGTGCAAATTGTCACGAAGAATTTCAGTGCTACTATTAGATTTGGAAGAGATTCTGTAAAATATAGGAAGCCCGACTTTTCTCTGCAGATTTTGATAGAACGTCGAAAAAGAAGTAGCTTCCACTTGAAACTTTGCTTCGATTCGTGGTAGATAGCGCTGTAATTGGCAGCATTTAATTTTTTTGATTTTCGCATAGAGAACCGATTTATTCCATTCAACAATACATTTACGATTGGAATGTACATTCTTCTAGTCTAAAAAGTCGATATTCTTATTAGAAATTGAATTTAGTTTCGCACATTTGAATTTAGTTGTAGAGTTTTACATTCCAAAAGTTAACGTACAAGTAGGAATTAACGTACAAGTTTGAAACCATCATTTTCGTACGATGCGTATTTTTCGAAATATTCAGTTGTGTCAGCTTGAAGAAATCACCTGGTATAATTAAAGAGAAGTATCCGTACAATTTTTATTTAGCTAAATATTGAGAGGAATTACTTATCAATCAATGGTGAGATGGAATCAACAATTCATAGTATTTTCGTCTGTTTGTCTGTCTGTCTATAAGCCTCATAGCAACCTTAATAGTGTAAGGGGGAAACCGCAAGCGCGCAAAAGGGCGTGCAAACACTTTGGCGTGCCGAAATGTTGCGATATAGTTGTGTGTTTCGATTGCAAAAATACCGTACATAAGTCCGTAGTATTTTTATATACATTAGTGTTTATGAAAATTACCGTGAGAAGATACTTTTTCTAACGGTGAATTACAGTAACTTATCTATATAGTGGTGAAAATACTGAAGGTTTTGACGAGTAAACAGATTCTTATTCGAGCTTTAATTATTTTCTAGCGTTGATTTCATTTTATGGAATTGCTGTAATTTTCTTTTCGCGGTTGGGTGACACCCTCAAACGGGTGACACCCGCCGCCCTACCCCACCTACGCTACTGATCACGCACCATCTAAAGTAACAACAAATAAGGAACTTCTTACCAATAAAAAAAAAATTATCGACGAAGAAAACTCTATAATTGATGCTACGGAATTTTATCACCAAATTTTATCAACTCCTTATCATATTAATGTACGTAGTCACTCTCCTTAAAAACAGTCGGATGCGTAGACTGAGACAACCAAAACCATACTCGCGATGAAAACTGAGCGACAATTCATGTGGTCGGGTCACGACCACCGCGACTTCTTCCCCTGTCTTCCACGCTCGATATAGCTCTATTCCGTTCCGCCCCGCTGCCCCGTCCCCCGCGCCTGGTCCAATACTCTATCTAATAATATTTGTTTTACAAGTTCCGGATGGCTTGGTGCAGAGAAACCGACAACGTAAGCCACTTGCGTACTTTTCGAACAGTTTCCTTTTTTGTAAATAAATATCGAGTAAAATGAACGAATAAAATGGTTGTGAATATATATTGAGAGTGTATGTATTTATTGAGCCCCACAACTTTCATGTGAATATCTATCATAACAACGTCGACAAAGATTCGTAAAAATCTCTTTTATTTTTTTTTGGGGGAACCAAATTACACGAACCTCTTAGTGTACAATGGAATATGCAGTTTATTATGCGGATAAGCCGAAATTTCGATATGCACCGAAACGCATAGTAGCCTGAGTAATGAAAAAAGATAGATAGAACTGCGCGGATAGTCGGTGCATCCTGCAAATCGAGTTTCCAGACGGATTCCTGAGGCAGTTGAGTTGCGAGGTAGCGAAGAGTAAGTCTCGCGATAAATTGCATCGCGTACGAATACTTCTAAATTGTCGTGCTGAACTTCTCAGCTCAGCAAATGTTGGAAGTAAAGTTTATTCGTGGTATGGTAACACGCGTTCGGAGCCGATGTGACAAATATTTCCAATCTTCTTGCCGCTCGAATTGCGAGAAATTCCGCAACGTCGCGGTGATTCGTGGATCTTCGATCGTTTCGCTCTCCACAATGAATCGATCGACACATCCAAACAGTTATATCCAATCGTGTATCAGTTCAAAATACATATAGTTTTACTATTTGTAGTCTACTATTCGTATGATAAATAAAAATACTACGGTTAATTAACAAACTATCAGGGACACCACACAGTGTTTTGTATTTTCCAGTATTTTTGTATTTTTGTTCAACTTAATCATCGAAGCTCACAAATTGGTTTTCATGAAATTGATCTATGCGGTATCGATGCTGGTTCCATTATTATTGATTTTAATAAGTAGCAGCTCAGCTGGTCCGGGTCGTTCGCCAAAATAACCGAGACTACTTCTCAATCAGCTGTCGCAGCGAGGTCTCACGCGAATTTTATAAAATCATTTTTTGGAAATTTTTCGGTTCAAAATAATCGACCAGTAAATTTCGTTGTTCACCAAATTAGTCTTGCGTATTTGTGTAACAGAATTGAGCATTCAAATTTCAACTTCTTCTTCATTGTTTAAGAAAAATTAAATAGTTTAGCTCTCGAAAATGATTGCTTTATCATCTCAATAAGATGCTCTTTCATGTGAAAAATACAACAATAAAACCTGTTATCAATTATCCCCCCCTCCCAAAAAAACTAGATGAACTAGAAGATACAAAAATTTGTGTACTAGCCTTAATAATTTGGTAAATTCGCGAAATATCACGTGATTCTCTATGCTATCTGCGATATTCGATTCCGAACACATTTGCTATCAGACAAAGCAGCATCATAGTTTACAGCAGACGATATTACACCGGGTACTTTTAGATCGGAGATTCCTTCTACTATCAGCTCATAGTTCCTCGGGAATTGCATTTTCAAAAGCTTATCTGCAAGCTTGCGAGATTCGGGTCGCGTAAGCGATATTATTCTTGATTTTCGTAGATGACTGATTATCAAGATCATTAGCACCGATGACTTGGCTTCTTTGAGGCCGTATTACATCCGTAAACCCGCGTATATTTGTATCGAATTTCCAAGACAACAGAGCTCATAGTTAAATAAATATTTGAAATAAATATCGATAATAATAATCGAAATATCGTATTATATTGTAAAAACATTGAAATTTCATTGTGATAATACGAAGAGAACAGGAGTATGTTCGTTATTAATAATAATACTGATAATCGATAAATTGATAATGACAATAGACTGATCATTTTTCTTGTCACGTAACACATATTTCACAGTTATCACCGTGTCATTTGAGAAAAATAATAATTGTTCAAATTATCCGGTCGCATAATTTTTTTCACAGAAAAAAAACTTTGGGATTTTGATCTGGATCAAAATAAACTTGAACGAGTCTACCCATTTTTGTCCTCAATTATTGAACGATACGTTAATGAGATTCTGGTGAAAATCAGCTTTATGTGCTGAGATATGGAAATTTGTTTATCAGATCCGTATAATTGTGTTCGTTGAATATTCCCTGTCTGATATATGTACGTGAAAATTACGTATCTGTGTGATACACAGGCGGGTGCGTACGTACAATACGGTGTGTAATTTTTGAGCAACTTTTTTTTCATGCTCACAGACAGCTAGTATACTTTCCGAAAGGTGGAAACAGAAGTTTGTTGAAATTCGAGCTCTCAATTTAATATCAAGCCGTGGCGAATTTCCATCTCCCATTCAAATAACATGGTGAGAAAAAGTTTCTTACGTTTGGAATTTTATAACTCGACAAAGGCACATTGTACAGATTAGTCCAACACATGTTTTTGTAGAGAATTGAACGCTCTACAAAAAAGGTTGATTCGACTTTTTTGATAAATATAGGCAATCAAGTGATATTCGAGTTCAAAGTTCGAAATGACCGAAGATTCATCGTTTTTAGACACGATCGTTGACAACGGAGCGCCTTGTACATCTGCCATCGAAAAAGACATCGGGTCAAATAAAAATTCTGAGATCATATAGGGAGCACGTTTTGGCAACTCGGTAGTCGTTCTCGGCATTTCAAGAGTAATGCGTGCGACCCCTCCATTTCTTGTAAGCACGGCTTCAGCCAAACCGCTCAATCGATTTCAATGAAACTTGCGGGGGATTTTGTTCTTACCCCAAAGACGTGCGAATTTCATTTTCGACCCGATCCGACTTCCGGTTCGGAAACGGCGTTAGCCATCTTCGTAAATTTTTAAAATACAATATCCAGCTTGGAAATACAGTTTTGTGATGGCAATTTTAGTATAAATGTTTTGGATGCCACGAATTCTCGGAGAACAGTTGATAAAACTCTTTAGCGAGTGGCAGTTATTCTCTTCAACACCGGAAAGAGCCTACTCAACAATTCATAACCCTCAAATAGACTCGTGTTTCTATTCACAAATGTTGACATCCCGATATTATGAAAGCGTGACGAGCGACCGTAAAGCAATTTGGTTCGAACTATGCAACCAACGTGAACAGAAAAGACGAGAAAAAAAACCATACCACTTTGTACTACAGCCCTACAATATCAATGTAATACCATCATGTTCTTCTTCTATAAAACAAAATAACGCATAAAAAAATAGTCGTGCCTCCCGCAAAAAGCGATGAGCTTTTTGGCTGAGACCGGCAAGTTGTAATATTACAGGAAAATGATTATCTCCATCGAGAAATATCAATAGACTTTCTGGTTGACCATTAAATTTATCGCAAGATATTTCTCGTTCATAATGAATAAATATTCATACACGGTTGTTGAGACTTCTACAAAAATTTTGACAAAAAACCGGTTCTGATTAGCTAATACTACTTATAATATCCACGAAAAACGATTGATCAATATTCACTAGTGAAATGTCATTCTCTTCTTCTGATAAAAATACATGTTACTAAATTTTTGTGAATAAGTTTTTTGAATCACAAATATTCAGTGATTTCTTACAGTGCGAACTTTGAACTCAAATATCATTTGAACGGTTGTGCTTGTCAAAAAATTGTCACAGACGTTTTTTGTAAAGCATTCGATTCTCTATCCAAAATATGTCTGCGACTAATTTGTACAATATTCCGTTGTCGGGACGTAAAATTTCAAACGTCAACAACTTTTTGCACCGTGTAATTCGAATTGGAAATAGAATTTCTCAACGAGGTACCTATTAATATTATTATTGAGAGCCCAAATTTTAAAAGAATTTCTTTAACACCTTCAGAAAAGTATACAGCTTGTTTGCGAGTCAAAAAAATAGTTGCCCAAAAATCGCGTAGGTACCCTGATGCACAACCGTGGCTGATGGCTTTTTTGTTTTCTCGTCAGCATCCATGTCCAACGAAATAATAACGCGAAAAGGTGACGATTCTGCCAGAAATCATATTTTTTATAGCCAATATGCGTGTAAAACGTTTAGAGTTGGCGGGCGATCATATCGCGTCTTCGCGTGGTACCGTAATCTCGAGGAACCCAAGTTCATAAACGGCCCTCCTCCGCCACACATGCGTAGGTTAATAGCCAAAGGTTGGTGCTTGGGTGCGGAATGTCCTCTTCGCTGCTCTTCACCACCAATCACCTGTATAAGATTTTCCACTCACGGGTCACGTTGGTTCGCTGAATTATCGGGTCGTTGGAAGTATTTGACGTATAGCTGTGGGAACGCGACATTACCGTTCGTGGCTGGGAGCCAACTCTGTATGAAAATTCGATACAAGTGCTCCGGAAAGGATCATCAATTTCTTCATCCCCCCGGATTGCGGATTGTATGAAACGGAGTCTTAGCGAATTGTTCTGCTATCACAGGAGTCAAGTTCTTGTTCTTACCGCCATCTTTTTTTTTACAGCATGGTAAGATGACGTGGTAGGTGAAGAATTCTCCCTCAATCCAGCCACCTATTCTTTCCGATGTCTCTGAACATTCTGAAGAAAATGTATACTTTTCTACGTTTCAGACGAACTCTCTGTAACTTTCTTGGATTTTTTGGCGCTTCGACGCTAAGTTACATGTCTACTCAGAAATTTTCTGAAATTTGACGTATTGCGATAAATTTGCGTCGGACAATAAAGTTTTTTGTATAAACTTGTGCAACTTGAAAAAAATTCAAATCGAAATAAAAGTCTGATGCCAAGGGTCTGAATATTAAAATAAGGTTACAAATTCCACGTTCACGGATTTCGACATTTTTTTCTTCTCAAAAATATTTGAGATTAAATTATGTGGCAAATGGAAGTTTTTCAGTTAAATATGAGAGTGAGAGGAGAGTAAGCTTCGGAGAAAATGAATCGCAACGAATTTTTCTTCAACTTTTCATCGATGTCAAACGTGTTTATAAATCCTTGACAGTTTTTGTCTTTCTAAACTTTTTTTTTCTCATTTTTTCAATTATTATAGGATTATAAAACAAGCAGCCATTTTTAATAAGTGAAATACTTTTAACGCTCTCAGTCACAGTGGGACCACTACGCTCCCACTCTTTAAAAAAATCACCTTGGAGCTCTAATATTGAACCAATGCCTCTGAAAATACGGGATTCTAGGGATTTCCCGAGTCGCTGATCACGAATATGATGTCAGATTTTGAAAATTCAAAGTCGATCCAACTGGACAATCTAACAATAAAAATGTCAATCATATAAAATCCTAGTTTATCAGGAATATTCCTTCAAATATACATTAAAAATGAATATTTCAGTTGATTTGAGACGAAATTTGAGATAATTTGGTTACGTTAGGTTGCAATATGCGAGATTGTTTTCCGAATACTGTCGTATAAAAGGAATTGTTTTGACGTCAAAAAATGTCGAGGATCTATCAAAAAATTTGCTTAAAATCTTCTATTTGTCACATAACTCGACCCAAATTTTTTCAAGAAAAAAAGTATCGAAATAAAAAGTGTTAGTAGTTATGTAACTTCGGCCTCGAAGCTCCAAAAAATCCACACAATAAATCACAGAGAGTTCGTCGAACGCGTAGAAAGGTATAGAATTTGTTCAGAATTTTTAGAGACATCGCCAAAAAATGGGTGACTGGATTGAGGAAGGATGCCTCAGGTGCAAGGTAATGCTTAAATACATCGACAAGTTTCTCCACGCTACTTTCAACGAGTGACGACCAGCAGCGCCCTCGTGTTGTTACATGAATTAGTTATCGCTTGGCGTTCTTCTTAAAAAGATACAGGGGTTCGAGAGATCGAAATCTTACCACGCAGGCCGAAGAAACTTTTGGTTTATGTGATCATGGAAACTCACATTACCCCGGCGGATGACGTCTTCGCGTTTCCCTATTAACCACTTTCAAATTGTACATGACAGCTTACGTGATAGCGGAGGTAGGATCCATAGAGAATTAGAAGACGTTTCTGACAGTTTGCAATCTGGATCCAGGTAGTCTACCTTTGGGGAACGATAGATCTCGACTGTCTCTTGTTCAAGACTATCATCCTATCAAGCTCCCCCCCCCCCCCAAACACCTTGAGCTCGGCTGTTCACAGTGAAAGATCTCAAAATATATATATATAGGGCGTTTCACGCCAAATCGGACAGTTTGGACAATTTTTATTCTGGATTTTACTCAGATCTTTCGTACCCTTCCAAAAAACCTTTCATGTATTTTCACGTTTTTTCAATCATCCGCTGAAGAGACATCAAATTCCGGTTTTTTGCGCATACCTATTTGAATAATGAACCAACTTGAATCCTTCTTTCAATATTTTTGTCTTTTGGTGGCTTTCAAGAAATAATATGCAACACATATTTACAAGACATTTTTATAAGTGATTTTTAGGTTTGAAACGTTAAGCCATTTTTTTGAAAATAAGTGTTTTAGTTTTCTTGAAACAATTTGTTCACAAGCTACTATTTTAGAGCCTTTCAGCCCGGTCTGATCGTGGAATCTTCATAATGACTATTTTACTTCGATTGTTCAAAATTTGAAAAATATCATTTTTAATTCATTTTTATGAATACCAACTTTGGCATTCTTCATTCTTTTTTAAATCATTTCGAATTGATTTCCACACTTTTTCATTGTTGACCGGCGGTTCAGATATATAATTAGTAGACAAGTCTATTTATAAGCTTGAAAATGCTATGAAATGGAGAGTATCTTACGATCAAGGAATGTCAAAATGAGGAACCTCGGTCTAAAGATCAAAATATGCACACATTTTCGAAAACAAGATTTAAAGCTTAAAAACCAAAAGTTACACGTAAGAAACCAACTTTGAAACTTTTTTTTGTATTCCTTATTCAGAAGAACTTTGAAAAAGGAAAATTTTGATCGAAGAAAAATCAAATTTGGTCCATTATTTAAAAAGTTATGGGCGAAAGACCGAAATTTCATAGCATAGAAAATGAATAATGAAAATTTGTCAAATTGTCCGATTTGGCGTGGAGTTCCCCAGGGATATCTATCTTATATTTGCTAGGATAGCTGAATGTACGTTAATGCAAATATGCAAACGCGTGAAAGTATCGCTTTCGTTGAGTGCTAATAAAACAGAGTGGAAACCCCAGATTCAGATTTCGCGCGAATATCATTTCACTCGCTAAAGCTTACCTACTGTTCGCCTTATTGCGAAGAGATTTTTTCCGAAATGTAAATAAGTTCGAGGTTTTTTTATTCTCATACGCGAAAATTTCAGCTAACGCCAGTGCCTGTTCCGACTTCTATCCTGAATTACGAAATCAAGTATTCATGGATATCACATCGCGCGAGCGTCAACCAGGAAATTGATTCCGACAGATATTCGAGTTTGAGCGAAAAGTTTTCAATTGGGTTTCTATGTAGGATATCTGTTTTCGATCAAACCTGTATCTTACAGATCACCGAGTTGTCGGGTTCCCGCACCCTCTTGATTCGGACAAATGCCTCGAACAGTCTACTTCCATAACCGTAATGTTTCAGAAATCTAACGGAACCCTACGACGTTTTCTCGTTATTTCAAATGAGTTACGTTGTGTTCCCTCAAGAATCCCTCTTCTCTCGGGCGTCTCTCAATAAAATCGACTGCTCGTAGATGACCGCGTCGATTCGAGTGTCACAATAAAATTCCGGAGTTGAATAACTCAAGTCGAATTTTGGTTAGTCAAGCAACTCGTCGCACACTGGCTCAAAAGACACCGTAATTGTTTAACCGATTTCAATATTTTTTTGCGATTTGCTCGTTATAAATTGCTCTACAACTTCTTTGAATCACTTTTTCAAAGTCGAGCTTCACGTCGAAGTGGCGGAAGCAAAATGTTAATTATGATGTAGAAACTATAATATATTACATATTCTTGCTTCGGAAGAAAATATATAATGAACGTTGGAAAAATCCCCAATTACGTAACCGAGGTGAAAACGTTCATTTCTCGACACTTCGGAGGATCTGAAACGATCGAAAATATTTTACAACTTTCTGATTTCTGTGTACTATCAGTGCGTTCAGATCATGGCCTTGATCACACATTAGTATATTGTATATTGTTTGTTAAAATTTGTAAAATATGTAAAATTAACCTATTCTTACGAATAAAGTGTACTATTGCGTAAGCAAACACGTTATCTAAATGCACTGATATCAACAAATCTTGAAACATTTCAAATCCTGGGAAACGACGGGAAATTGAAATGTATGCAGGCGTGTGTGGCGGACAAGTAGAGATAAGTACCCAAAGGCTCGACGCTTCCACCGTACTTAGAGACTCCACACCCTCTCTGCTCGTCGCGTGTGTGCGCGCGCGCGCTTGCATGCGCGTAATTGTGCCTTCCCGAGCGTTCGTGCGCGTTTGTGCGCCTATGTGCGTGTGTGCGCGCGAGCTCGTGCGTCTTTTGAGCAATTGTGCGTCGTATCGCCTCAATTTTGGACGGTCTTAGTTGCAGCAAAGCTTGGACTACGGGTGGCATTGTGTTGTGAGTCAATTGAACACCACATTTGGTACGATTTAACCTCGGTTTCGTTGAATTTACCTAGTATCACGGAAAAATGTATACCTGCCCGTTTGTCCTGGTGGAACGGAGTCGTGCCGCTGATGTTTTTTCAGAGTTAGAGAGTAAACTTCGACGGTCATTATAGTAACACGTTCACGGAGGCAATGGAACCGAAAAAACTGGTCGATACTCGATACCTTCGTATAAAACGTTTTCTGGGCCAAGTAAGTGAAACACTCAGATCCAATATTTGTGAGAAAAATTTCGCGAAATTTTCTACTCACGCTGAAAATGTACTATTGGCAATCAATGCTCAGGACGTATGGGTTTCTTTATTGCACACTTTGTTTTTTTTTTCAACGAATTTTCATTCGTTCATAAGGATCAGTTCTCTCTTTTTCAAATTCATCATCCGCGGATGTAATGCACTCGTGCCAGCGCTTCTTCCAGTCTTGGAATCACTCCTGGCACTCACTTTTTGGTATGGCCATCAGCTCCTTCAGCGATTCTATTTTTATCTGGTTAATAGTGGCAAAACTTCGTGTTTTCATGGTTCTCTCTATTTTTGGGATTAGAAACAGGTCACGCGGACTGTATCTGTCGAATATGGAGGGTGGAGCTTGGCGACAGTGTGGTTTTCGGCCAAGAAGTCACGAACAAGCAACGAAGGGTGTAAAAGCCATGAATCGTTTCGCCACAAATCCGGTTGTTTTTTTTTTTTGCTTGGATTACCTCACGCGAAACGACGATGAACTTGTAGGTACCTAGTACATACTCCTTACCGGTCGTTTGACATTGCTACACCTCATTCCATTTTCATAGGAAAATTTGACGCAACTTCTCCGATCCATTTGTGTAACTTTTTTGACGGCTGACAACAGACTAAGCATCCAATATGGCAAATAAATGTACAGATGGTGTTTAGACACGTTTAGCAACACAAAAACGAATTCGGCTACCAGATTCCTAATACTTTTCGAACACACCGCGTATTCTCGGAGTTCCACCCCGCACGTTTCAAATCTGAATGAAAAATACGCTTACAAATATTCTCGCACCAATCGTCAGAGAAATAAGAGAGCTCCGAAGAATGTCTCCAACGCGAGAACATGGGTGGAAAGAAAAGCGGGCAGAATAACTGATATCTCGAAATATAACTTCAGCGCTATTCAATCCTATCGCAAAAAATTCCGTTCCAACCCAATTTTAACATTTTACTTTGCACTTGGCTATTCCGACCGCGTACCTATCCTACGAGACCGGGATTTCTACCATCTCGAGCTGGAGGCTGTTCGATACATTGTTACGAACTGCAACTCTTTGGCTAGATGCTTTCTCGCCCGTTTCCAGAGTCCCTAAAAAAACCAGAAGTTTTGACCCCGATGATCGTTTTTGTTTGTTCGAGTCCTTTTCACGCGTGTAAGTCACGCTTACTTCGGTTGCACTCGTGTCGTATGGTTATTTCACAGTTTTCCAGATATCAGACCAGCTGACACTCAAGACGCCCTCTTCACGTATTGTTTCGACCATTTTGGTCAATTTGCATGTTATTCTCGCTTCGCAAGTTTTTGCATACCGTACACAGTGAGCTTGCGGGCATGGTACTCCGCATAGTCGAAAAAAATCGATCGAATCGAGTATATAATTTCAATGACGTTGAAAGGGTGGAGCCTTCGCGACTAATTCCATTGTAAGCTCGCGCTATAAAACTTCCGAAGCCTTCTACGGCTGCTTTACACACACCGAAGATAGTTCGCTAAGTACAGCATGTCTGTCTTCATCAGTGATGTACTTGGTTGTTATGGCAACCATCATTAGCGAGATATTGTATCATGAATGGAAGCCTATCAAATGGACGAAATAGCTACGCAGTAGCTCGAATAGCTCTTACAATTAGTAAAACTGAAAGCAAGGATTTGAAGTCGTCTGACTCGTACTTCAGAAGTTTGCAGGTCTCAAGCGTATTGAATGAAGCGAGTACCCTGCGAGTTCAATGGGAGCCATTCCCAAGGTGTCAGGCGTAATCAAATAATTAAGAGAAATGTCTATTTTGAATACTTTTTTTAGCAGCGGTTTAATTTATTTTATAATTATAATTTAACTTTATTTCACCAAGATCGAGAAAGACCATTATTTTAGATCAAATTATCGCCATATTTGTTGAAGCCCGTTTGTTTATGTTCAAAAAAAGCTCGGATCAGGCACCAGATTAACTATTTATCCGTTTGCTCCGTTGATGTTAGATGGTCCAATAAAATGTAATGAACACCGCAGAGCATTGTCAACATGACAATAATTAGATAAACAAAGAATTTTTTCGTTGAAGTCTTGGTGAAATGAAATTGAAACATAATACAGTAACTCTGTATCATTTATTTTATAAAATAAAATAAATTACCGCCAGAAAAAAAAATTGTTTGACATAGTCATTTTTTCAAGACTCTAACTACACCTGATCCCTAAAACCGTCGAAATCTTCTGACTCATCATCGGCGATGATTGTTTTATCTTCATCATGTGCAGTAAAGAAAACGAAAAATCACGGTAAGGTGAGCATGGTAGCTACATATCACGTTTCACATCGACCCAACTCCATGTACATCCATTTTTTACCTGGAAAATGAAAGCAGAAATAAGTACTCAAAATGACAGGAGTAATAGTGGGGGTCCAGCCGAGCAAATTGATCCGAAGAACACGTGGTCCGTGGAGTCCCCTTCGCGAGATACGGCCGATTAAAAAAGCCCACCAAGCGCCGGTATGTAGGCAACCGATTAGACACGATTACGTATGCATGCACTTTTAAATTTACGAATTTGAAATGAAAACACTCTTGGCATTGAATTTTCGCAAAAAAAAAAATGATGAGGATGCGTGATAGCAGTCGCCTGTTCATCGTTCATTTACGTTGATCCGTGGTTAGAGTACGTTATCGTTCAGTTTTGCCGTTTCTTTCGAGTTTGCCATTGATTTTGTCAGTTCTTAAAATGCCACGATTCGCGTTTAGGGAAAAAGCTCATGTACGGAGCTGCAGGCGGAAATGCACGTTGCGCGCGACGCATTTCGATGCGTCATCGCTGCCTCGTCGAGCTCGACTCAGCAGTAAGAGGTCGCAACTTCGAGCACCTCTTGTAGCCACCGGATTTTGTATTAAAATTTGATATTGAAAATTTTCATTCTGAATTCTTGAATCCGGAAGCGTTAATTTTTTTGTAGCATCCGTCTTCGTTGTTTCGTTTTCACGTGTGCTCGGTTGTCTACGTGCAGGCACATAGCGGGATTTTTCCAACCGGCCGTATCTCGAGAAGGCGACGGTTCTTCGGATCAATTTGCTCGGCTGGACCCCCCTCTACTACTCCTATCATTTTGAATACTTATTTCCGATACACCCTATATCGGTAGCTTTCCTCATCGGATGAACGATAATTACATCACGTTGCGCGTTGATACCGAACTTCTCCTGGATACCAAACGCGTGATTTTTCAACGCCTTCGTCGTTCCGTGCAGGCAGATTGTGGGATGCGGCATGAACCGTAACTCACCGGCCGCAATTCATGACACGCTATCGTGACAAGGCCAGTGATCAATCAAGCTGTTTGCGGTAAGGCGCAAAAGTAAGCCGTGCTCGATACGTATCGATCAATGATGGAATGGACGAGGGAAAATGATATTTTTCCTGCAGGTATGTTGTAAGTTGGTATTGATCAGAAAATCATAACGTGAAACGTACCTGTCAACGAAACAATGACGGATAGACAGCTTTCCAGCCAACAGCGCTATTTGGATATACGAGTAAATACGGACGAAAAGCTGAAATGCGGCTGAGTTTACAAGATAATTATATCGACTCGTGGTATTGATACCACGTGACGAGATATCAGATCGATCCGTACTAAAATACGCTGACGAAACAATTCGCCACGCCGCGGTATCCTTGAAAACGAATAACACCCCTCGCATCTCCGGACGTCTTACTATTTATCCCGGAAACGATCATTTGAATTGTACCTGCCCGAGAAAAGAAGATAATATGCGGGACATTTCACGCCAAATCGGACGGTTTGAATGATGTGAATTTTTCATTTGCTTCATTTCTTGATATTCTCCAGTTCTCAAGTACTTTTCCAAACTCTTTCCGGTGAAGTTGGACTTTTCTATGATCACCGGTTCAAAACACGCCTTTCTTCGGTTTTTCAAACACGGTCCACATTCAAATTTTTTGTTGTTGAAATTTTGTCTTTTTACATAATTTTCAGAAAAAAAATACCAAAAGTGTTTCCAAAGTATGCTCATGTGCGATTGATGAATTTTTCAGATTTAATCTTGCTTTTGAAACTGTATGTACCCTTTGATTTTTTTCATGATTTTTCATTTCAAAATTTCGTTTATTCTACAAATTTCAAGACCAAGTCGAAATTTTGGGGCCTATGATAATTACTATTGTTTTTCTATTTTGAAAGTAGTTTTAATAACGGTTAATGGTCGAAACTTTTTTCTTCAAAATTGAAAAAACAGGAAAAAACAGCAATTATTGTAGGCTCACTATCAACTAGGTCTTATTTGTAGAATGAACGGAAGTTTAAAATGAAAAATCATCAACAAAATCGAAGGATACTCACAGTTTTAAAAACAAGATCGAATCTCACAAACTCAAAAATCACCCCTAAAAATACTTTCAACAATTTTTGCGTATTTTTTTCTGAAAAGTGTGTGAAAAACAAATTTTCAACAACAACAAATTTGAATTCGGGGCATTTCTGAAGAAATTACGAGCAAAAAACCTAAAAAGAGCCTCTTTTGTATAGGTGATCAAAAAAATGTCAAATTTCCCCGGACAGAGTTTTTGAACGGGTACTTAAAAATATCAAAAAAGGAAGCACATCAAAAATTAAAATTCATCAAAGTGTCCAATTTGGCTCGGAATGCCCCATGGAATTCTACAGAATTTATAAATAATTATGTAGAATTATAAATAGTTCTACAAAATTATATACAATTTATTTGCAATTTCATACAGAATTCTATACAATTATATATAATAATATATAAATTCTATATAATTGCATACATAGATATGTATATGATATATATATACATATATATGTGATCTTTTTTCTCGGGTAGAGAATGCAGTCCCATGATTTTATCAATCGCGTGAGAGAAGATATTTGATGCGATTGTTTCAATGGTCTTAATCCGTACTCCGACAACCCATATTCGTAAACCCTTCTGCTCGCGTCGTCCCGACTCAACGCGTAGTTGTGGAGTAGAATTGGTCAGATGAAGATCGTTACATGCTAAAATCTATGTACTTCAAAATGTTCTTACCCCATCGCTAATAAGGGAAGAGACAGACGCGACTTTATTACGCAGGATCCCCAAGAGAACTGGGAGACGCGTACACCAGCAAAACCATCATGCGTCACTAATCTACTCAGGACTCGGTGACGACGGAAATTAAAACGTGTTCGGGCTCCCTAACCCAATTTCGCACATTTGTAGTTGGCCATTCCGCGGACACCAGTTCTGTCCACCGTCGCATGCTGGACTTTGCTAGGTCCCACGACAATCATGCTCTTAACAGAGTTCTGTCCAAAAATTGAAAACAGAAAAATTTCGTTAAAACTTTGCAGATGCGAAGCAATTTATCGTCTCGGCACGCGGTACAAATTTCGGAATTTTTAGGAAGCTCGCTTGCGAGAAAAATTATTCAAAAATTAACACGTAGTCTCACGAGAAAATCGAATTATTGGGCATATTTTGAATAATTTCCATATTTTTAACGAAGAGATTTTTATGAAACAATGATCCCTCAACATTTCACAAAAATCTCAAGCTCAATCTCAATTATTCAAAATATGCCCAAAAGTCGATTTTCCAATAACCCGACGTGTTAATTTTTGAATATTTTTTCTCATAATAAACGAGCTTCCGGAAAATTCCAAAATCTTTACAGCAACTTTAGACGCTAAATTGCTACACATCTACAAAGTTTTGAACGAAATCTCTCTGTCCTCAGTTCTTGGGCAGAGCTTCCTTAAGGGGCTGCCCACCTTGGCCGCTCGAAAAATGGGTACATGCTGAAAAAAATAATAAGCTCGACAGTATGAATTGGAGAATTTTGATTCTGTCATACAGTATCAGAAGAAGCTTCAAAAATAACGTCAATAAAATATACTGAAAAATATTAAAAAACGCGTTATACGAATTTTCGCGGAGGCCGTTCGGACGATACGCGCGATCGTTGTGCCTGCTGTTGCCCGGCCATAGAGCATCTGTCAAATATAGGAAAAATCAGCGCTCGTGAATAGTGTCGCTACAATGTAGTGTTGAATTTTTGCGATAACTTAATTGTTTTTTTTCTCTCAATGTTTACTCGTCAAAATTAAAAATGTGAAAAAACATTAATAAAAAGAAAACAATCAAGTTATCGGAAAAATCTTACGCTACATTGTAGTGAAACTAAAGGCAACAGCTGGCACAAGGGCACGATTTTTTAAATATTATCCAGTGAAATTGATTGACGTTATTTTTAAAGTTCTTTTCGATATTATGTACAAAAAAAAATTTCAAATTCATACTTCCGAGCTTATTTTTTTTTCAAACATACCCGTTTTTCGAGCGGCCAATTACTTTTCCACGGTAATTAGGAGAATTAGCATGGCTATATGATTCATCGAGTTCGATGCGAGCTCCAGAACTCACCTCGACCAACTCGCAGAGAACTGAAATTTCTCTCACAAATGGCAAGAACGCCCGTCCAACTGCTAATCCGAACGTTCAGCTTTAGTTTGTCTTGAATTCAGTTTCTCGAAGGGTGAAACCTGTTTGATAAATTAACCAGATTAACGCTCGATGACCTTTTCGCGCAAGATTCGTAGCTCGAATCGCGTGTATTTGAGGAATCGTACGTTTTGTGATTTTTTACCGAAAGCTTGCACCATAATTTCGAGGCTATGGTAAGAATCAAGCTTGCGACGAGTATGATCCTAGCTGGATGGTCGCTAAGAACTCGAACGATTTATCGCAAGCACGAAATCGCCGTTCGAACAATTTACTTCCGGCGTTGATCTTGCTACGTAGCAGCTTATGGCAGGCCGCGAATAAGGAAGACGGAACAGTTGTTTCTAGAAGACTGGGCGCCTTCCGATAAAGCCGTATTATCCGTGTTCGCCACAAACAGCCAAAGCAGCTCGAGCTATTAGACCTAAACCAACTCCAACTGGAATGGGACTGTGATGATTTCATCGTTCGGATTTTGTATGAATCGTAGACGCTTGTGAAACGTCGAGCCAGATGTAGATCGGGAATCTGAGATATCCGTAGCTGTGTCTGTTCCGGGTGAACCATCTTGGCGTAGTCTGTACGGCTCAATTTCATTTTACGGGTCTTAAAGATGTAGTAACAATAAAACTAATTTTACGTTGCGCTTAGACATTACGATCGTGACAAGCAGCCCCTGGAGCATAGGAGTAGTCAATTACGTCGTCATGGCCAGAGATTTCTATCCACGAAACCACCCAATCCGTTTCAACCGTAACGTTGATGACACAGTTCTGCGAATTTTTTTTTTTTATACAGATGTTTTATTGCAGTGTGAATCTCTGCAATAGTGGTCCTGAGGGTGATCTAAAACTATATACGCACTTCGTATTCGGTAGACACAGGTGACGGTATGCCTGAATGAGAGGCTTGTGCTTACTGAAATGAAATCATACATTTCAATTTTTTCTCAAATCATTCTAATGAAATAAAAATGAAGTGACATGTGTGGGTTAGATTAAATAAATACAATGTATCCCACTTGTTGTAGGCCTATCAGAGTCAGTTGAACCTTTCAGTCAAAAATTTCTCCAGCGATCGTTTTTTATTCTGTTTTGGAAATTTAGTTTTTACGGATTTTTGAAATTGCAGATTGCGAATTTGCTGTGAAAATTGCAAAATCAGCGACCTGAAAGACCCTCCATGCATCAAATTTTCGACAAACTTACCATATTTCACATTTTTGATCGGCCATATTGAATCCTCCGTTTTGAATGTCAACATTTTCACAGCAGATTCACAATCAGCGACTTCAAAAACTTCCGTATATACATTTTTAGATAATACTAGCTATTATTTCGCCTTGGCACGAATTTATTCGGAAATCATGATTTTTTCAATGCTAATTTGTTATTGGCAATAATTATTTTAAATAGTTGAGGAATATTAATATTTTTTTAACACTCATTGGATTCTTGGGAGGTCAGGGCTCAGA
This sequence comes from Arge pagana, assembly GCA_963969455.1. NCBI lineage: Eukaryota > Metazoa > Arthropoda > Insecta > Hymenoptera > Argidae > Arge > Arge pagana. The sequence goes on along the minus strand of OZ018314.1, from coordinate 8,725,354 downwards.
AAACCACAACGAAATCGATAACAAACTGCTCATAACCGTTGAAAAATTGATAGTGTTGAGAAATAAATGATCCTCGCACTTTTCTAAATATTTTAGAAAAGATACGTACGGGTGATGGTGAACCAGAAAATAAAATTGTGACGTGATGTGTTAAAACGGAGCTCACATTTGAAACGAGGAAGTGAAAATTTGTATGTTTCATGTGAGACTATTTGGAAAACTTCTTCATCGCGGACACGTTTCATTTTTTTGTCGCACCTGCACCAAAAGTACACTTTTTCGTGCATGTTTTGCGGTCGGAAAGTGGCTTTTCTACGTTTTAGCGCGAAAAGTAAAGCCCTTGGGCGAAAGGTCACGCCATAGGGTGGAAAGTAAAGCCCTAGGGCGGTAAAGTCCCATTTTCGTCGAATTAATATATAATCATAATTCCGAACTTTTTCGTTAAATCAAGGACGTTAGTGACGGTGAGCTCTTTTCGAGCTCTGTTATACTCTGGCATCAAGCGCGCAAAAAAGTTGGACGAGAGATGGCTTCGTCATAACGCGTAAGCCGAGATCTCTCGTATTTCTTCGTGAACGATGATCCATTGTACCGACAGTGGAAATTATTTTACAAAACTAAAAATACGACTACATCAAAATATGTCATATTGTTATTAAAAAAAAAAAATCATTTTTTTTCCGCGGGGGGCTGCGCTGCCAGAACTCCCCGCCTTTGCCTCTTACTTCCCACCCTTTCCCTCGCACCGCCATCCCGCATTTTGAATCAATTTTTAATGCACTCAAAAGCTATCTTTCGGTGCAGTTCGAGCATTAAATATCGCGTGCACCACGGGCGGAAAGCGATTACAGCTCGAGTCAGTTGCAGCCCGTGCCTTGGCACTCTCAGCGTCTCTCGGCTCACCTCGGGCCGCTCGGGTTGCCTCGGCACGGGCTGCAAGTAACTCGAGCCGTAATCACCCATTTTCCGCCCTAGATACGCAACGTACCGTTACGAGCGTTCGTGATCTTCGAATACGTTTTGATGATCGAATATCTGAAGCACCGACTTTCACGATAAATGCAATTGATGTTTCCAGATAAACGGAATGCTCGTTATAATCGGCGAAGAGCATTTACCGTGCTCCGCTCGAGGACTCGGGAGTCTGGAAAATTCAACAGCTCCACCAGCAACAGAGATTCAGTCACCGATACTGCGACGTGAATTCGCGTCAGCGAAACCTTTTACATTAGCAAGAAAATATGCCAAGGAACTCGTTCCGTCTGCATTGGACGATACCTGCTGCACTGCATTTTCATGCTACGTTCGAATGCTTGTTAAGAGTACTCGGTATGCTTACTGCACGAACCGCCTCAAACTGTATTACTCAGCAGCTCGCAGCACCGAAGCTTTCAATGATTGCGGCACGTGTTAATTGACTCTCGTCGAATTGGCCAACTTCCTCTCTCACCTCCGGAGCTTCCGGAGATGAAGGGATTTCGAAGCGAAATCGGTATGTTCCCCACGTGTATATCTGAATAAAATCAAATATTCGCGTGATACCTCGATCTTTTCGAATCTCGACTCGAAAATTCTGTAAGAGCTTCGAGGTAAGAATGTCAAGGTAATAGACTAACAGCTGACGACAAATTGTACCATCCGATTTCTACCAGGATAATTCCCACCTTATTATACTACCCCAACATCACTAATAACAGATCGAGATGTCTGCCAGCTTTTTAGTAGTGGATGTTGCTGCAGCATGGTCATAAAGTGTCAACAACAAAAAAATCAATGACGCGTCTGATTTTTGATGTGGTTGTAGTACATTATGCTTTATTTGCGATAAACATTATGGCAGACACATTGGTTCGTGGAAATGTACCGCTAGACAGCGTTATAATCGCGCGAAAACGGACAAACTTTCCTATTTCCCTCGTTTTTTGCTTCTACCTCAATAATCATCCATCTTATGGACTTTGACTTATAAAACATACGGATATTTTAGCCGCACTCTGCAAGAGCTATTCTGTATACTCTAATATTTCTTGCCAGCAGTGCAGAATACGCACTGATGTCATATTACGTTGATAGCGCGGAGTTCGATCTACAAACTGAACAATAACTTGAAAACCGTCATTGGTAAGAAAAAAAGTTTAAGACAAAAAATGTAGATAACTAACGGATCTACAAGTTTTATTGGTGGCTGAATTCCGTATAGAAGGATGATTACCGAGAAAACGCGAAAAACGAGGAAAATAGGAAAGTTTGTCCGTTCTCGCGCACGTATAACGCTGCCTGGCGGTATTTTCCGCCAATAAATGTGTCTGGCATAATTCGTGTCGTAAATAAAACCATCTACTACTACCACACCAAAAATCAACCTTGTAGAAATCAGACGTTTCGAGGATTTTTTTTGACACTTTATGACCGCAGTCACACCCACCACTAAAAAGCTGCCAGACATCCCGATCCGTTATTAGTGATGTTGAGGTCGTATAATAAGGGGCGAATTATCCTTCTAGAAATCAGACGGTGTAATTTGTCATCAGCTATTAGAGTACGAGAACAACGATCAGTGGTTCGTTTGCATCAGATCGTAGCGAAATCAATTCCGGTTACCTTTTCTTATCGTTTACAATAGGCAAGTTTATTTGCAAATATAATACGATATTGTGTAAAATTACGCGGAAAAAGTTAGTGTCACAACGAAGCAACGATTCCAATAGCATTTGGGAACCATTAGCACGTTTTTTTGGATCGCGATAGAGCCTCGGATTTTCGAAATAGCATCCCAATGTTTTCGGTTATTGAACATATTTCGATATGCTCTAACGAATCATAGCACCAAAAGACCTAGCACGATGAGTATAACCGAAAACGGGGTTTTCACGAATAAAAGTACGAATCTGAATCTATCACGACTTCTGAAAGCAAAATTTAAGTATTAAACATTTGCATTGATTATTATTCGAGAGGTTTATCTGGTCGAGGAACTAGCAAACAGATATTATTTTTAAAAAGGTGAATAAAAATATCAACGCAAAAGTTGTTTATCAATAAAATCGCTCACGCTATCTACTTTCATTCGCAGCACTTTTCGGTGTGGTCCTTTTATTCCTGTAGTGTCGAAAACCGTTGCTATTATTTGTTAAACCCATCGATTCGAACTTTCTCGATTGTCGATCGACCGAGACGCGGAAAAACCGAAATCTTCGCGAAATTTCCTCGGAATCCGGAAACAACGTTCAATCCGTTGCGGATAAACTTCTGACCTCGCGTCATCGCGAATGATTCGCGGCAGCCACGAGTAACTTGCACGCCTGCTCGCCAAACCCCGAGGCGAGCGAAAAATTCTCAAAAATATCGAGGCTCTGCTCTCTCGTCGCTACAAGCTATACGTTTACTTGCCAACCGTGGTGTTCGCGCTGAATCGCCTTCTTCGTTTGCATTCGGCTGAATTGAGTTGATCCTAACCGATGTGCCTGCGGCTGACCCCCGCGATCCGGCAATCCATTGCAGAGGACTACCGGGACAACCCAAATTTATAAGCATCAACAAGAAATGTCTGAGATTGAATACACCGGTTTGTACCGTTCAATCAATGTTTACGGTATGCGTAAACGTTGAATTCTGTTCCTCGGCGAAATTCATTTTACCGCATTACCCTACGCTCACCATGCCACGCAGGTTTCTTGTAAACAGTTTTGGTTTATTAGCGCGTGGAGCAACTTAGTTACCGAAGCAGGTTGCCTAGTTGTGTTTTTCTCAAATAGTGACCACGATTATCGAAGCAAAGACCAAAGTTGGCAGCATCGAATTATCTCTGCGGAATCATGAACAACACGCACGAGTTTCCGCGTCTGTCGGCCGGTGCGATGCCTCGTCCAGAAAAATAAAAAAATTAAAATTAATTATAGAAGAATCATATTTATCCAAATTTCCAAGCCAATTACTTATTTACAACGTGTAACAGTAACTTAGATGTATCTATTTCATTGACGGATATCCAGCTTTTAAAAATGGCCGCTGGTAGCCACCGAGCGTCACTCTGTGATGCCAAGTGTCTCGCGAATATACAATTCCTCCTTATTTTTAATTAACATCTGAGTAAAAAGTATTAAAACACAAGCCGCAACCGTACTAGATTGTTCCGCTAGCATTTTTCTATTTATGCTGCAAAAATTGTTAAAATGTATCATTTCGATCATGGGTTTTTGTTCACGATTTCAATGCTGTCCGATGAGAGCCTATGTCAAATGAAGAATTTCCATCGTCATTTTTCTCGGTATTTTGTACCACAAGGCATGTGGTAAAAACAGCCACAGGTTTGAAACACTCTTGATAAGAATATCCTTGGCTTTCATGAAGTTCTACTGTTACCTTTTTTCACCAGGCAACCTCGATAAGGTACTATTTTTACGTGGACCACGATTTTGTAAAGAATTTGTATGAGTTTTTTTTTCAATATGAAAGTGCAATACGATCCTTTGTAATATTTTCAAACGTTATTATTGACGTCTTATAGTATACAAATAAAAAAATATCGAGTCAATTTTTCAATAATTAGTCATTGATCTATGCAGCCGAAGTAGAGCTTCGGAAAAAAAGAAAAGGTTGGCGGGGTAGGTATAGAGGCTGTTGTAGTGATCTAGAAAAAATTCAAAATGATTACTGTTAAGCAGGCTTGCCGTTATTACTTGAGCGAGGATATTTTATTTTTATGCATAATTAACAAAATGGTGGAGTCGAAAAAGAATAAGAAATCGTGTTAGATGTTTTTTTATGCCATAAGATGATAAAAAGATTACGCGGTGCGCCATCCTGAGATTTTCGGAAAATAGATTCTCGGTTTCATTTTTTTTCTCGTAGCGTGAACCTTGAGGAAATTTTTGAGCCCAAAACGAAATCTGTGCGTACAATATTGACGAAGATATGGATTTTTTATGGCGCACTGTGCAGTGCTCCGCGCTACTTACGTCGCTACAAGTCTTTACAATGATGGCTACAGCAGTATTTTTTCAATATCACATATATTAAACGTAACCATCGGAGCTGGTTTTTATGACACGTGCAATGCCGAAGACGAGTGGCGTATATCGCTTGCTGAAAAACGTGCGAAAGAAACGTGAAAAGAGGCCAGAACAGCTCGGAGAAGGTCAAGATTATCTCTAGAAGACCACCAACTTGCCGAGGAACGACCCCAATATGGATCAGGAACCGCCGATTAACCTATAACGAGGTAAGCTATAAATATTCATTGGTTTCTATTGCTGAAACTGCGGCAAATCTTTAAACGCGTTTTTCTCTAAACTACATTTTTCGAGTTTGCGAAAATAATAACTCAACAATGGTTATTCCGATCGACTTGAAATTTATACCACACATTTGCAACACTATTATCTAAAGGGTTGCGTCGGGTTTTCTCGATATTGTCGACCGTTTTTATTTAAAAATGTTTTTAGGTCGGAATTTTTCGCGAAAAAGGAAAAACGATTCCGCGTGCTGCCAAAATTCCATTTTGGATTTTTTCGGAAAAATCGTACGTAGTTCCATATAGTTAATCATACTAAAGAACATATTTTCATCGCATATGTTTCAGATGAACCGTAAGGCCGTTATGATTCCGGCAGATCAGTGGTGCAAAAAATATTGATGCGCGCGGAGGCGTATATCTCCGACGATTATAGATATTCTGACATTAAAAAAATACGTTTGGAAAGCTGAAATGTTACGTTACAATTGTGTGAAAACAGAAGTAAAAAACGTGCAATATATTAGCTCTAAGAAAATCACGAAAATTGAGTCTCATGTTAGCCTCTTGGGGTGATGTAGCCCTTAAGATAGGTCATGTCGCGTTGTCTTATTGATAAAAAAATCCTAACAAATCTTTGGAAAAACGTGTTTTACGTGGGGGCAGTACCTTAAGAGCGGCCAGCCACGAGTAAAACAGCGCATTAAAGTGTACGACCCAGCGTAAACTGAGGTGTGTCCACGGTGCTGTTTGTTTATGCCTGTACACGTTGCTACAGAATTCGACTAGAAAGCACGCGTGATTTTCGAGGTGACGAGAGTTCTGGTAGCCTGAGGGGTGAACTCCACACTTCGGGACGTGACATTTTCAAGCTGGTATATGTATCGCGGGAAACAGATGCGAACCAATTTTATCGTTCGCGAATTTCCATCGAAACGCGAGAGATAAGAGTTAGTCGGATCCAGCGAGTGGAATAATCCGAGCCACGGTATCGCAATTACATTTATATACGGGAAGATCGTGACGTTTTTGCACACGTTTCGCGCAGCTGGGAAATCAGAAAAAACGGGAAACAGAAGAAATAACAAACAAAATATCCTTGCAGTCGAAACGATGCAAAAAATGTGGATACAGCAAGGTGGGTAAAAATCGCGTAAGCTGCTGACTCGTTTCCTTTTATCCCTGCGACATCGACTAATGAGCCTATGTCGAGGTAGAGGACGAAGAGAGCGGTGAGCGAGTAATGAGCTCAACGAAGAATCAAGCTCCGATTTCAAAAGATAAAAATGAGAAAATGTATGAAACAAACCGAGAGTCGACTCTCGTTTGCATCGAAAATACATCGACTAACGTACGATACATGGACAGATGAATCGTTTCGATCGGCGTGAGGCCAACAGTATTAGTCCAGTGCATATGCTCTTTTAATCTTGCAAAAATTCCGGTCAGGTATTTTTTAATCGTTGGGGGGGAGGGGGGGGGGGGGTAGGAATAGTAGTGAACATTCAAAATGGCGACCGAATCGCGCAGCTGCGTATATTCGATATTTTGAATTTTATGAAAAAAAAAATGGTTTGCTCTTAAATACCTCCGTCATTTCGGATTTTAACGAAGAGTTGTACGAATCAAATTTGTAGAAAATATAATTGTCTTCAACTTTGTTTTCTACAGCTTTTCTTTTAAGATCGATATTACGCCAACGGCGAAGAAAAAGAGAACCGTCCAAATACTTTTTCGTGGAACATTCGATAGCTAAATGCCTAAGTAACGTGAAATTGCGATTATTCTTAGCAGAAAAGTTGTGAGAGACAAATTTGTAGAAAATTAAATTTTCTACAAATTTAGTTTTCACCACATTTCGTTAAACTTCAACATTTTTTACTACATTGAGGACTACATTGAGGATACTCAAACTGGACGGAAAAGAAAATTTTCTTGTTTCAAGGAAAAAAAAACTTATTACAAGAAACGCATGGTTTTCGCCTTAGTTGTTCCGATATCAAGAAAAGTTCCACTTATTTCCATAAAAAACTTTTCTTAATTCAAATCAGAACTACTCCAAGATCAAGAACATTCTGTGTTCTTAAATTGAGAACATTTAGAGATCGAGAAAATATCTCTCGAGTCAATATTATTTTTCTATCGGTGTGTATTTGTTTTTCCACATTTTTAGGCTCCTCTATTAGTTTGGATCATTCTGAAGTATCAGTTTGAACAATTTCATACATTACCGCGAAACTTGGGCTTGCTTAGCACTTACTGGGAATATTTCGTAACTAGATATAATCTATACCATCTACCAAGGGCGTCCACAGGATTTTCTGCAGGGCGGGGGGGGGGGGGGGGGGGGGGGGGCAAACTGTTATTTACTAGAACCTTCAATTTGCTTGTAGTGTGAATAACACGACTTCTATTGCGTATCGATACATCTTTTAGCAATAAGTTTGCTCACCACGGCAAGGTAGATGTATAATAGAGACAGGTCTTTTTAAATTGTTTAAAAATCTTCTTACAATTTTTCAAAAAAAATTATCCTTTTCAAATATTTTTTTTCAATTTTTTCTTTTTTTCTCTTGGAATCTCAGTAAGCGTTCTCGTTATGTATTAAGTCTCATGAATCGTTTTATTTATTTGGAATAATCAATGTATAATATTTAATTTTATCTTGACCGGTTTCGATTTCAATTTTTCGTTAACGCTCTCCTTCCGTCCCTTCGTCGCAAACTTGGGGCAGTATTACTAAAGGATGGTCGATTTGCAGTGACATCAACTTCTATACCTTTAGTGTACCAATATATTGGTATAAAATCTCTGCTACGCTATAAAATATTTTAAGGAGGGACGGTGGTCCAGAGCTCGTAAGTTTGAGGCATTTTCGGGATTTTTTTAAGGTGATAATAATGAACAACCATATGGAAACTATGTAGATATATTATACTACAAAAATAGCATGCAAAATCATTTTTACAATCACGAAAAAAATGTTTTAATTATTTCAAAAATAGCGCTAAAGATGGCTTCCTTAAAAAATTGGCGCAGATGATTCTGAGCTCTTCTACTCATCTGTAAAATAGAAACCAAGAAAATTAATAATCCGTAAGAGTGTAGCTATACGGACGCCTTTGCCATCTACCATCTTGACGGTTCGATCGGTGAGCAAAATTCGAAAAAAAAAATGAAAGTAAAAAATAGTTCCCAAAATAAATGTTCTAAAATGAGTATATTGAATCACTAACATTTAAATGTAATATTTCATATCGTTATCGAGCTTCGAAAGAGATGAGGTCGATGGTTTTTTTTTACATGAAATGTTTTCATGCTTCTGTAAAATTGTATTTGTAGCAGTTACGCGGTATTGCAGCATCGCCGCCGCAATATTGATAAGTGGAAAACTCAGTTGTAGCATCACTGATAGCGTTACAACTGACGCGGCATAAATCGATTGAAATGTGCTAACGAGTCCTCGCGGAGTGACAATTCTACGACGAGTGTTCCGTGTCGCGTATATTCCCGTGGCAATCGTCGCTGAATCAAATACTGGTTCGATAATGAGCACAGTCTCTGTGGAACTTCGGCGTTTGAAAACTTTTCCACCGACACGCCTGGAAGAAGAAGTAGTCAGCGAAATTGTTTGCCGTGAAAAGGAAGCTCGTTGAAAGAGTGGAATGTCTGCCGATATGGCGAAATTACTGTGGCAAAGGTAAAAGGGTTTTTCTTTTCAGGTGAAATTCCGCGGTAAACCGAGCTTGGGAATTCATGCGCTCGAGACAAAAAGACGGCAGGCTCGGAATGATATTCGAGCGCGTGTATTCGACTTGTTTAGCAGAAACATCGCGAGATATTGTCCGAGTCAGTCCTGAATTATTTATAAACAATTCAATTTGAATTTCGAGTCCAATTGCAAGATGCGCGTCGTTCGGTGTTTTCTTTGCGTTTGCATCGCGTTGTTTTCTCGATAACATCAAACGACTGCTGGTACGCCGTCTTTTTCCCATGCTACGAGATTTCCAATATTCCCCCGTTGATCGATCAACCCTGCCAAGAGAACCGACAAGAGGTCAGGAATTTGACTTCTACGCGAACCTCGCGATACTTCGCGACCACGTTTACGCAACGCGCGAGGAAAGAAACGTTTTTATGGGCATAATCAGCTGCCATTTTTATCCGGCGAGAGAAAATTCCGGAAACACTCTGTTTTCCCGATGAAAAAGGGAGCGTTACTCCGGTACTGCGGAAACCGATGCTCAATTAGTAGTTCTCTCCGTCGCTTCAGAGCTCGAGGTCCACGAGTATGGATAAACAAACGGGAATCTGGTCCCAAAACAAGATTTGAATATAGCTGGTATTGTTTCTCGGAAAGTCGAGAAGTTGGTTCCGTGGTGCATACCGTATACGAGGCATTCACGTCATCTCTCTCAGGGCGACGCGCCAGCGTCGAAATGCGCTATCTCCAACTAGTGTTTATACTACTTAAAGCTGTATTTACACGGAGCGTGTCTTCGTGCGTGATTGCTAGCAGGCCGCTGAGCCGACCCGTGAGCCTGCTACCGAGCACGCTACAGCAAGCCTAGCAGGCCAGGCTGCTTGCTCGTGTGCATGATTTCGATGTTTGGTCCGGTGCAATATTTCTAGCAGGCTTTCAAGCGTGCCGCATTCCTTGGCCAATCGCATCGCACCAAATCGGCACGTGGGTTGGCTGACATTTTGCTGCGGCGGTTCCGTTGTTCCGTATAGAAAAGTCATAGCTGCCTCAAGTGCTTGGTCGCGAGAACAGATTTCTGTATTAATTGATAAATATCGCGAGGAGATATGTCTTTACGCTGTAAAAAGCGCGAATCATCATAATAAACATTTACGGAATGACGCGCTGGAACGAGTTGCCACTGCTGTCAGCAGAGAGCGTCCCGGCGTAACCTCAAAAGGTTGTTTGACGAAGATGCATTCATTGCGAAATCAATTCATTTTTGCGTCTTCTAGGAGCGTCGCAGGCTGCGCAGCGTGCCTCGTCCGAATAGCTATCATGCAGCGCTCCCAGCAGCGCACCATACAACGTACAGCACGCTGCGTGCCCTGCTAGCAATCAAGCACGAAAACACGCTCCGTGTACATACAGCTTTAAGAGGAGACTACTACGAGCTTCGAGAGTCTCAGGCTATCGAATCGAGTTTACTCGTACCTTGGGAGCCGATGAAATGGGCATCAAAACGAAGATCTAGGAAAATGTCGTAAAAATTACCCACAGCATCGGCAAGCTGAGGAAAAAATCTATAGAAATTACTTTTCACATATTTTTGTCAAGTTTATTTGAGTAGTATAAACATTAGTGGGAAATTGCGTGATTTGGGGCTCGCGCGCCGCGCTTGAGAGAGATGTCGTAAAATGCCTCGTATGTACAGGGTGAGTTTTGTATTTCGAGGCATCTGAATATCTCGAAAAGCGTGGCACGTCGTGAACAATGTTCGAAACACAAGTTGCAACGTTTCCGAGGTGCGAGATGATGGTAACCTTGCCGATGACCTTGAGACCAAATTTCAAGGTCAAATCTAGGTCGACTCTATTTGTTTCACGTCCGCGTGTTTGTTTTCGGGTTATGCAACAGGCAGTATCCACGCAATGAAAATAAAGCCATATCTCGTTCCAACGTGATCTTTCAGACGAGCAGAAAATTTCAGTTTCTGAAATTACAGCGCCATTTGGTAGCGATTGGAAAGATGTTTCGGACGAAACTTGGGTGTTTTTTTTTCAGGATAGTGGAAAATATAGGTTTCCATTCGAGAGATCCGAGTTGACCTTGATTTCACCTTGAAATTCGAGCTCAAGGTCGACGGCAAGATCACCATTATTTGATCCCTGCGAAACCTTGCAACTTGTATATGAAACATTGTCAGGGTTGTTACGCGGGCCGGAAAACCTGGAAACCTGGAATAGTCAGGGAATTTCCTATATACACTGGAAAAGTCATGGAATTTCGTGCATAACCTGAAAATTTCTGACTTTTCTAAAAAATTCACAGTCCTTCTCTTTCAGATGAATGACTTTTCTCGTAAACGCGAGTTCTCGCCCGTTCTTCCTCGTTGCTTTGATCGTGGTCCCATTCGGCGCGTTCGCATGTCCACGCGTTCCGCTTCCGTTATTGTATTTTTGATATTGTGTGAATTTCAAATTTCATTACTCCGAGTTCCGAAATGACCTTGGAAAATAATCATTTCATGGTTGGAAAACCTGGCTGGAAGAGTCGTGGAATCTCGCGGTCGACAAAACATAATAACCCTGAATTTTTCGCGATGTGGCTTCCTTTTCGAGATAAAAAAGACTCGCATTGTAAAGCTCGGTAGGCCAGAACACAGCTGCTTACACAAAGTACGAAAAGGAATGTTTGCCGCGATCACCGACTTCGTTGTATCAACTACTTCTGTATAATGGATGATCTCAGTTCACTATTTCCAGGCATATTTTCACAGATACGTAACCTGGACACTGGAGCGGTCGTTAGAAGGAGTTGGGTGGAATTTTTATGGTGGCAGCCTCTAAATCGCTTCGCCTAAATAATTCAACGAAAAAGATCCTCAGAATATTTCTAGATCCTCAGTCCACCGCTACCCGTGCCGATGGAGTGGTCTGTTTTGCCATTCGAACAACGCGTGATTCTGTTGTAAGCACGTTCTATAATTTTATTCAATCACGAAACCCACTCAAAAAATCGGTTTGACGCGGCAAGTTGTCGTTCGTAGTTGTGACATACCGCAAGAAAATGATCGATATCCTGCACCAATATTTCAAATCGAAAACAAAATATTTATGTACGCCATTGATAATTTGTTGCCGTACGTCATAACTATGAACAATAACTTGTCGTGTCAAATCGAATTCTCGAGCACGTTTTGCGACTGAAAAAAATTATAGACCGCCTTTAAGACGGAATCATATGTTATGCAAACGGCAAAAAGACTAAGTAGTCTACCAGCACGAGTTAAAGTTGTTCTGAAAATCTAAAAACATCGAGGGATTTTTAAAGAAATTATTTGGAAAAGATTCAGGGGGCGTCTCCATCAAAATTCCAAGTAACGCCGCTTAACGACCACTCTACTGTACACGTTGTAAGCTCGAGTCAGCGACTCGTAGTCGGGGAAGATACCGTAAATACAATATCGTCCATAAAATAGCGATAAATCCCGAAAATAAGAAACTATCGAGCGAAAAACATGGAACACACAATATCCGGAGAGTTTCATAAAATAAGCTCCAACTGAATATTATTCTGACGCGATGAAGTTTAAGTTCCGTGTTCTCCGTCCAAATATCGCCTACGAATGACAATTCTACGTTCGATATCGCGTAAATGAGATCGAGATTTGAAAATGTGGCGATACTTCGCGGAATTACGCGTACCTACCCAACGACGTCGCGATTGGGGTAATAAAACATACACGTTTGAAATAAAACTGTTACGGACGTACGAAAGCGTCGGAGATGTATTTGCCAATTTTCCGCCGCTTTGAATTTCGCGTGGAATTCTTCCTGCCTCCCATTCGAGTCCACAGATGTGATAAATATACTAAAGGTGCTTTGTTCAAACGGGCGAGGGCGTTGCGAGGAAAAAAAACATCGCGGAACTCCTCGAAAAAGGCTGCCGGTTCTCGTTGAGCAGCGCGAATATCGCCGATTCGACGGGCGTAGAGATGAGAGAGCAATTAATCAACGGGAGGAAAATGAGGAGGACGGTGCAGTAGTCAAAGTCATCGGCGAACTATGGCTCGATTTGCGAGCTGGATTCTTTCCTCTCGTTCCGCGATGGAAATAGCCACGTCGAACGGAGCGGAAATTTAACGACGAAAGGGCACATCGGGGTTGACAGTGATCTTCGTCTACGCGGAGGAATGTAATGAACGAACGAAGTTCGTTGCGGGAACGTCTTTACGGCTTCGCTGTTCGCCGGGAAAACAATGAGAACAATGAGCCCTCTCGCAGGATCAGGAGGCTACCACGGTCTTCCGAGAGCCTCGAGTTGCCTGCTACGCTGAGGGGCTAGAGGTAGTCTGAAGAAATGACTATTTTGAATAATTTGCTTTATTTTGTAGTACCTAGTAGTTTGATTTATTTTATAAAACAAATGATACAAAGTTATCACGTCGGTTTCGACTCTGCGTCGTTAGTTTAACAATTAAATTAAATTTTTCCATTAAAATGTATACGGGGCACTCCACGCTCACTCGACCAGTGTTAAGCCCGACCACAGCGAAATCATTTCATGTTTTTTCCTAACATTCCACTCGCTAAAAAACGGAACGTTTTTTTTTCTTCAAACTTTGATATTCTACCATTCGTTTTGCATGAATATTCGAAGTCGATTGCGAATGCTCATTTGTAAAAATCTGAAAACATCCTCAAAAATTCAGCGAATGACCGAATTGGTGAAACCGAATATATACAAGTAAATTGACGCTTATTCGACGCTTACGATTCGGTCCTATTTTAATTTTGGGTTTGAGAATTTCAAAATTCTGAATTAAGTGCTGAAAAAATATTTTTTAAATCTGCCCACATTTCGTGCCATTCACAGGATTCTTGAGAACTTTTTCAGTTTCATAAAAATGGGCATTCGAAATGAGACTTGAAAAATGTATAACAAATAAATGGTTGAATAAAAAAATTGGACAAAAAATTCAGGTCGCATTTTTTACCGAGTAGAATGTTAGAAAAAAAAATGAAATAATTTTGAGATGGTCGGGGTTTAGTACTGGTCGATCTGGCGGGGAATGCCCCGTATGATTTACGAGGAATTAACTAAACCGTTTTTCCTTGAAAATCCGCGAGCAAACAATCAGAGGCCCACGTTTTGACTATTTAAAAAATAACTTGAAGTTTTTACTTGAAATCACTTGAAGATTCAAATCATCAATGAACTTTTTTTTTGAAATTTGCTGGAATCAATTTGGAACTTAATATAATAACTTTATGTCATTTGTTTTATAAAACAAATTAACCTACTGCCAAACAGAATTTACTTAAAATAGATATTTTTTCGTGCCTCCGACACCCCTTCATTGATTACTTCCGGGCACAGTAAAAATTCAATAGAATCGTTGACTAGGTCAAGTATCGAGCAAGATTTCCAGTCGTTAGAATTAATTAACCGATTCCCTTTTACCGATCGACGATTCACGGAGTATCACAGGTTTCGTTCCAGAAAATTGACTTCGCTCCGGAGTTGCTCTCTCCCCGAACGCACGCTCCGACGAATGAACGATACGTTTAATGACCATCGTGAAAGCGGAGTGTCTTTTTTGCACGTCGTTTCAAGCAAATTGAATACAATTACAATTTATTTGCGATGTATGAATCACCAAAAACGACACTCGGTTTAGAGATTTTCAATAGTTTCTACTTGCTAATGTTGTCGGACCAGTTCGACGCGAAAAGCTCCGTCATCAGCGATGTCAAATATCTACTGTTAAATTACATGTTCGAATCGTCTTCCCGATTTGCATATTCTCCTGGCACAAGGAAAATTACAGGTTACATCGAAACACAGAAATTACATTTGTAACTTCATATACTCATTTATATTGCGAACTTATCCACGCCATAATATACGGCTCGAAGACACTGCGGAGATAAGACATTTGAATCAAATATGTTTCCAGATATCGCAAGACCAATACAGGATTAATCTAATTAAATGTGACTCTAGCAGGCATAATTCAGTTATAAATATAAAAAAAAGATACTCATTGTCGTCGAAATCGATTAACAATGTTTGTAGACCCAGTTGCTTGTCCTCGCGTTGTACAGAGGTTCTTAAAATTTAAATGTCGACTAGTTGCACAATTGGATGTAAAAATAAGAGACACTAAAACTAACGCAGACACTCGATCGTAACAGTAAAATATAACATGTAAGACAATGAAAAAGATACAATATAGATATAGATAAATAACAAGACTAAATCCGGGCGTCTCCGTCTCTACTATCGGATAGTTCGAGCCCGAGTGCCGATCGCCGAACTTCAACCTGAGAGTACGGACGCAGGTGGGGTTGTATGACACCTCACATATGCATATGCGCCTCGTGACGCGTTGGTGTCATGTGACTTGAGATGTTACACGTTCTGGACAATATTAGATGTCTTATTCTGAGAATACCATCGAGTTATTCACCGAAACCGAGATTTCGGTTGCTCCTATTGAGTCAAGGTCAGCTGATTTTTGACAAGCAAAGAAATATACAGTTTTGTTGCGAAAGCCATACTGAATGAATTCGAGCCAAATTTTATAGGGATAGCCGGGGGAAATGTTAAGGACCTTGAGATTGAAGTTTTTCAAAGTTGACACGTGTTTTTACGGGAAGAAGCAGCAGGAAACAGCACAATGCCTTTTTCAGATTAAATCGAGATTTTTACACGGTATAACCATGTGATGCCTAAAACGTCTCGTGATCATGATCGCCTCATCACTTTGGACAGAATGCACGAGTCTACCGGTATTGTGTAATTTCGGTTAACTTCAATTATCTCGGCTTCTAATGAAGCTAACGAGAATTTTTATTTTCCCGATTGAAGTTCAAAAAATTCTGCGCAAAAGTTTGCATTCCGAAGGTCATTGGATTCAACTGAACCAATAAAAATACACGTTGAAGCTCAGCAAGATATTTTTTAGATCCTTTTCGAAAATTCTGTATTTTTGATTCTACCGTGATGCAAAATATAAATCTAAGTTATCTGCAAAGTTGAAGAAGATTACTTGACGACGGTGAAATTTCGTTTTTCGAAAGATTCCGGAAGGTATAGTTATTCGGCAATGTGAACGCATAAAATGCATGTTTTCTACGTATATGAATACATTTTTACTCGCTGAATTTTTTTACATAGAAAATACATAAAAATACAAAAATAGGATTTCTAGTCAAAGTTCTTTGTACAACAGAGGTGTACAGCGGTGTACGAAATACTCGCGGAATTCGAAAAAAAAACAGCTGTGAAATTTTTTAGCTGACCCTTATTGGTAAACAGTGTCAAAAGTACCCACAATATTTCTGTTTCACGGCTTTCTAGTAGCTGAACCCACGCGACTACGACTGGGAGCGCATCCCGGGTGGGAAGCACCCGGGGTTCCATGCGTATACAGTTTGCGCCAGGAGTAGGTACAAACTTTTTCGGAGGGCGATTTTTATACTCGTTGCCTGTCAGGGGTTAAACACATACGTGGGAGGCTGAATGATTTATAATGTTATTTATTTATTTACGAACGTAATACGCGATGCTACGACGCATTACGTAACTTAGAACCATGTCAATTATTCTGATTTTTTTACATCTTCTTATCATTTCGCAACTGATTTAAATAAGCAGGTATTCATATCGGCACGTGCAAACATTATAAAATGTTGACAAATGTTACGATCAATTAACAGACTTCCGTAACCAAAGGTTATACAACTCGACGGCGGAATACGATTTGTTTGCTAATTAGGCAGAAAAGAATATCAGAGAATGTTCGCAAAGATCTTATTGTCTCGTAGAACAGAGCAGAAGGTTCTCGAACACTGCGGATTAGCGCGTCGTCGCATATATCAGCGACTGATTCGAACATAGGATGTAGCAGAGATAGTTGTAGTACGTAGATCGAAAGGTTTTCTGAACGAGGAAATTGATGTGGCTGGAGCCGGATCAGGTATTTCTGGTAATTAGGATTTGAGGTTATTGTGATACGGTAATACCCTTATCGAGTATGCGGCACAGTTAGGCGGAGCTGGTCCTTTATGCTGGCACAAACATCGGTTCGGAATTGTTAGGCTTTGGTAATACTCTTATCGAGTATGCGGCACTGTTCGGCGGAGCAGATCCTTCATGCTGGTACGCACATAAGTGAGGCATTGTAAGGAATAATTCAGTGGAGATTGTTGGTTTGGTTATTATGACTCGAATTCGAAGCAATATAATTTGTATGTTGAACAACAAAATGAGGTAGCATTCAGTGCAACGAGAAAAATCTCACACGCGTGGTTAGATTTCCCGGCTTGCGTGATTCAGAGTTGATTCTAAGATAATTCGAAGATGGAACTTGCAATATTCTTTGCGTTCGAGATTTAGTAAGTTGGGATTCAGTGATTCAAGATTTAGTCAACGCCAACCTTCGAGAAGACGTCTCTGAATCGAATAACTATTCCTGATATAGTAAGTTAAGATTCAGAGGAACTAGTAACGGCGCACTTTCGCGAAGAAGTCTACGAATAGAGTGACAGTGTAGCGCGGTTTTCGGCTCGTATTTATACCCAGAAAAGGTCGTAAATTAAACCCCTGCGTTGAGATGTTTCTAGAAGAAGCAGCGATGCTCGCCCTATGATTTGTCACTAGGCAGGAAAATCGTACGGTGAGAGTAGACCAAGGTTACGGGAAAATATTGTCCATATTGTCCGATGCATGGAAAACGCAGCGCGATAAGCGTATTCTACGCTTCTGAGGTAAGCACCTGGTGGTGCTTGAGCGACGGGATTCCAAGTTTTGAAATTTTCATAGGGTAAGTCACCAGAGTAATAATTCCTATTCGCTAGAGTTACGCGGACGTAACAATTCAATAAAGATTAAAATGAAGGGAAAAATAAATGACCGGGAAGTTATTAGTTCCACCGGTTATGGGTCGAAACCAAGCCAACCCAACCCAACCCAAACCAATTTTCCACTTCTGCCATAACCGTCGTTGTAAAAACTTATTTCACAAAAACTTCGTACAATTGCTTGATGCGGATTACGTGAAAGAGCCTCCTTAATCTGATAAGTTATACTTCGACGACTCCCCAGTTCAATTTTTTCCATCAAACGTTGCTTACGGGTTACATGACGGATCGCTTGAAGAGAGAAGCTCGAAAAGCAGCCAGGTGAACTGTGCATAACTTGGAAAAATTCTACGATTCATCGGAGTTACACACGTTGATCGTAAAAACATTTGCCAAAGTCGCTGGCGCGGATGATATCGTAAATCTTTGGCTCGTATCTCGACCTGCTGCTCAGTGTACCAGCTGAAATGAAAAAAACTGGATAAAATTCTTGTACAGTCTGACGAGCAGATGATATCTCTACGCTTACGAGTGCAAAATGATAGTTCGATCAATTCAGAAAATCGTAGAAAAATAATATAATAATTATAATAAGTTATTATTATTATTATTATTATTATTATTATTATTATTATTATTATTATTATTATCATGACTATTATTATTATTGTTATTATTGTTGTTGTTATCATCAGTGTATCATCGATCTTTGAAAGTGATTCCACTTGTAGGTTATTCATCGCGCGATCGTGTGGTTATTGTTACTCCCTAAAACTAGGGAGATGTTCATCGCGATTGATTTTCACGAAGACGTCTTCGAAACTTTAGAGACGTGGATTTAGCCGAGTTTTTCAAATCGATCCACTCCCTCATCTGTCAATTTTTCTGATAAATCAGGTTGTCCTCGTTTCCCAGGTTTTAGAAATTGTTTACACGAATAATTGTCCTTCGGTTAATTCGATTTCAGTATCACGCTGATACAAACTCGTATCGCCGGAGCCGTAGGGTTGAATTTGAAAAAGAAGTACAGACACGGGAACGTAGCACTACGAGTCAATCAGCGAAACAAGGTATTAATACACTTTTTCCCCGCGAGTGAACTATTTCCAGAACAGTTCACCATCCTTGGAGCCACATTTGGAGGCTAGACTGAATGGCGAGCATGAAAGCTCGGCGGAATTCGAAATTCTCAACAACGTGCACAAAGATGGATCCGGTTTTGTTGTCAGACAGTGAAAAGTCGAATGTGGATCGTTGAATCCGCGTTCTAGTGCGCAACGGCGAGGATCCGTGAACTTGAAAACCGATGGCGAATCAACTTAGCCCATTTAGTGTTAACTGGTCTCAACTAGCTTATTAGATAATATTTGGCGATGCTGCTCCTGGCTTAACATCTGATGCCGATTAAGAAAGGATCAGGCGGAACTGATTCCAGTTGTTATCGAGTAGCTACGCGCTTTAAACGAGGCGAGCCCGCTGATTCCGATTCACTCGGCTCACGCTGGCTTACGTGGCATAAGTCGGCTGAGCGCTGCTGCGTTTTATAACTCGAATAACTAATCAAACGAAAACTATAGCCTACTCCAGTCTAAAAATTTCACCTAGCAGGTAAAACACCGCAAGGAATCCGAGAAAAATATTTTTGGCAGCCTAAAATTTTGGGCTCACCACAAAAAACGGGTTTCGAATGTTTTTTGGCGTTTCCCAAAGCTTTCCCGAAGATTAATTGGATTGGAAATATTTTGCTTCGAAAAGCTGAGAATTTTTCACGCAACAAATATTGTACCCGCATTTTTTTTTCTCGGCGATTACATGCCGAAAAAATGCATTTTTGAATCAACTTCCGAAAAATTGCCAAAAATCCATAAGTTCACCAGAGACAGAAATGTCAATTCAAAAATATGAAAGTAATCGAGTCTCCTCTATGTGATATATGTAGACGAATGTCGAAGTTATACGGCGATCGAAGACCAAACAATTCATCACATCAAAACTAACAACTTTTGTATAAACGTTGTGCGAATTGAGTCCGTAATTTTTGACTTACAACGCAATTTCTGACCATTTTAGCGCTATCCAGGATATACCACGAGAAGGTAAAGCTTAATGTCCCACGTGTAAGTATGTGCGTATGTAATGTGTACGCGCGCGCGCGTGTGTGTGTATTCATGCGTGTATGAAACACTCGCAAGGATCAGGTCTCCGCGGTTCGTCACTTCCGCAGTATTGTCACACTCCAAACCCTCCTTGTAGCGTAGACCTGATCCTTGCGGAGTGTTTCACGCACACGTTTACACGTGGGATGTTAAGACTTCACCTCCTCGTGGTACATCCTGGATACCCCCTAAATAGTCGAAAATTGCGTTGTAACTCAGAAATTCCGAACTTAATCTGAAAAACGTTCGTACAAAAGTTGATAATTTCAACGTGTTGAATTTTTTGGTAGAAGAAAGAATTTATGTTCTGATTAAAAAAAAAACATGTGTGCCATCGTAGCGTCGCCATTTTGGATTTGAGGCTGAAAACAATTTTTTTTTGCGAATGTCCCCCTTCAAACCCTGAAAGTCTTACTGGACGTAACTTTCGATCGGAGCAGTATTCTTTGAGATAAATCAGGTCGTACTTAAGAATGGGACACCCGGTATAATTCTATCAGGCAATTTTTTTTATATAGAATTATATATAATTATATATCTGTTTTTATCATGAGAAATATGGACAGCTTACGTATACTATATTCTATTCCTGCCATCGGTAATTTTTAATAAATATGTTACTGCAGTAGCTTCCGAGCGAGATTACAAAGATACGACTCGGCTGTTAGGTATGGAGTGAATTATCATTCCGAACAAATCCTCCTTGACAACCAATCGGAGTACGATTATCTTCGCGCGCGCCCAGCTGCACGTCTCACGTATTCGCAATAACTTGTTTCAAGAATCTCGAAGAATTTGTCGTTTTCTTCTGGAAAGGAGCCATGAAGAGGAGCCATGTTTCTCCCCCTTTCCTGCATAGTTCGCTGACGAGAAATGTGAAATCGAATCTGAAAGCCAACTGCGCTCCGGAGATTCACTATCAAATGGAGAAATATGTTTGGAAAAATGTTGACAATTTTCGTGACGTAAGTAAACGCGAAACGTCGGGGGATAAGTTTCGTTCGCGCGATAAAAATTCTTGGAATAATCGATCGGTACGTCGGAACTCCACGATGCTGGATGATCTCGAATTCCAGGGGCAGAATTTCCGCATGAGAAAATGCGAAATAACGGCTACGTGGTTATGAAACTTTTCCGAGAACGATCGTCATTCGATATGACCGTTGAAATCAACGACGAGGACGAATCCCTTCTAGAATTACCTAATTAATCTATTACCCCTTTTCTTTGCCCAGGCGAGCCGTCGAACGGTTTGTTTATCGACGTGAAAATATCATCTTCAAAGTCTCCCAACTTAGCAATACTTTCCAGAAGACTTGTCCAACGTTAATTTTCCCAGATACTCGTAATAAGATAACCAAATATGCGATGTCTCTGCAAAATGTACAACTTTCTCACGGCACTCGCGATCTTTACTCGTGAAAAAAGAAAAAAAACGAAAGGTATCGCGAGACATCCGATTGAAACGAAGTTAATTACGTATTAAATAACAGGTACAATGAAAAATACATTGACAACGTTTGAGAGAGAGGCTACGAGTATTATGAACGCGCATGGCTTGCTGAACACATAAGCAACATCTTTTGCTGTCTGCGTCTGGAGTGTAAGGCGCGATAAAGAACTTCGTTCCAAAATAATTTGAAAAAATAATTTCTGATATTGAAATAATTTCTAAATATTTTATACTATTCGACTAATTTTTGATTATTGTATAATATTCAGATCATTGTCAAATATGCTACAATATTGAAATAATTTCTAAGTATTTTATAGTATTCGAGAAGTCTTTAAATATTTTATAATATCAAACTGATTTTTCAATATTTTATGATCATTGCCGGGTATCTTGTCCAAGGAAAATGTTTTCCACTGTGTTTATTGTATTTTAAAGAAAATTTGGATATAGAGTTCAGTGTACATCGAACTAGTTATCATTGCTGTGAGGAATCTGTACGCGACGCGGTACACGAGCTTCGACTTCTGATTCAATCGATTTAATTCAACCCGAATAAATACGATGTTTGAAAGATAATTCGGATATTTTCTGCATTGATTTTCAATCTGACGCGAACAATCATTGAACCACGCGAATGTGTAGGTAGTTTTTACATATCATTTATGACAAACCGGTTTATCAACGAATCGTTACACCATTTTCCAAATAGCAAAAACTTACTAATCTTAAAAATTATACTTGATAGAGAAAACGTGCATCGAAAAAAGTTTCGCAGCCCTCAAATATCGTAGCTCGTGCTGAAAATGCTAAAACAAGTTTCAAGTCGCCTAAGTAGTATGGTATGTTCTCTCGATGTGACATCCTTGTCCATGTATTTGCTAGTTGGACAAATAGCTCCGATTAACGAATGTTTCATCGATTTACCAATTGATTCATAAACACGAGGATAAAATTTCAGATAAGTTGAATTTGATGCTCGTTAATTCCACGTTGGATCATTGTAACGATTTCGGAGAAGCTGCAAAAACATTGAGGTATTTTGAGAATCCGAGGCGCATGGAATATCGGATAGAATATGTTGCGTCTTCGAATGCTGCACCAGCCAAAGCTAATTGGTTGAAGTAATTCAATCCGAATGTTCTGTCGGGTTTCTGCGCTGACAAGCTTCAACGCTTTCGAATGAAAGCGTCACTGCAGTCTGAGTTTGTACAGCTAATGTTCTTTTGTTCTTAGAACGAATTGGAAGGGGGGTTGCAAGTCTCCTCCAATTTTATTGCGGTACCCGGAATTGCGTTTAATGCCATGAGCCGACTCCTCTCAAAACTTCAGAACCGTCGTACGCAACCATGACCCGACTCCTCTCATATCACCGGTATATTTACGTTAAGAGAAAAATCTTCACGCAGTACCTTGTCATCATCATATGTATATATTGGATACCAATTTACAATATACGAAGATAAGTTGTCGGGTATGGTATTTTCAAACTCTGGTGGTGGGGTGTGTCAAATTCAAACTGGCGGTGGGATATGGTATTTTCAATGTCTGGTGGTGGGGTATGACATTTTCAAACTTTGGTGGTGTGGTATGATATTTTCAAACTCTGGTGGTGAGCTATGATATTTTCAAATTCTGGTGGTGGGGTATGATATTTTCAAATTCTGGTGGTGGGGTATGATATTCTCAAACTCTGGTGATGGGGTATGATATTTTAAAACTCTGGTGGTGGGGTATGATATTTTCAAATTCTGGTGGTGGGGTATGATATTTTGAAATTCTGGTGGTGGGATATGATATTCTCAAACTCTGGTGGTGGGGTATGATATTTTCAAACTCTGGTGGTGGGGTATGATATTTTAAAACTCTGGTGGTGGGGTATGATATTTTCAAATTCTGGTGGTGGGGTGTGTCACATTCAAACTCTGTTTCTGGGGTGTGGTTCATTCAAACTCTGGCGGTGGGGTATGATATTTTCAAACTCTGGTGGTGAGGTATGATATTTTCAAACTCTGGTGGTGGGGTATGATATTTTCAAATTCTGGTGGTGGGGTGTGTCACATTCAAACTCTGTTTCTGGGGTGTGGTTCATTCAAACGCTGGCGGTGGGGTATGATATTTTCAAACTCTGGTGGTGAGGTATGATATTTTAAAACTCTGGTGGTGGGGTATGATATTTTCAAATTCTGGTGGTGGGGTGTGTCACATTCAAACTCTGTTTCTGGGGTGTGGTTCATTCAAACTCTAGTGGTGGGGTATGATATTTTCGAATTCTGGTGGTGGGGTGTGTCACATTCAAACTCTGTTTCTGGGGTGTGGTTCATTCAAACTCTGGCGGTGGGGTATGATATTTTCAAACTCTGGTGGTGAGGTATGATATTTTCAAACTCTGGTGGTGGGGTATGATATTTTCAAATTCTGGTGGTGGGGTATGATATTCTAAAACTCTGGTGATGGGGTATGATATTTTCAAACTCTGGTGGTGGGGTATGATATTTTCAAATTCTGGTGGTGGGGTGTGTCACATTCAAACTCTGTTTCTGGGGTGTGGTTCATTCAAACTCTGGCGGTGGGGTATGATATTTTCAAACTCTGGTGGTGAGGTATGATATTTTCAAACTCTGGTGGTGGGGTATGATATTTTCAAACTCTGGTGGTGAGCTATGATATTTTCAAATTCTGGTGGTGGGGTATGATATTTTCAAATTCTGGTGGTGGGGTATGATATTCTCAAACTCTGGTGATGGGGTATGATATTTTCAAACTCTGGTGGTGGGGTATGATATTTTCAAATTCTGGTGGTGGGGTATGATATTCTAAAACTCTGGTGATGGGGTATGATATTTTCAAACTCTGGTGGTGGGGTATGATATTTTCAAATTCTGGTGGTGGGGTATGATATTCTCAAAATCTGGTGATGGGGTATGATATTTTCAAACTCTGGTGGTGGGGTATGATATTTTAAAACTCTGGTGGTGGGGTATGATATCTTCAAATTCTGGTGGTGGGGTATGATATTTTGAAATTCTGGTGGTGGGATATGATATTCTCAAACTCTGGTGGTGTGGTATGATATTTTCAAACTCTGGTGGTGAGCTATGATATTTTCAAATTCTGGTGGTGGGGTATGATATTTTCAAATTCTGGTGGTGGGGTATGATATTCTCAAACTCTGGTGATGGGGTATGATATTTTAAAACTCTGGTGGTGGGGTATGATATTTTCAAATTCTGGTGGTGGGGTATGATATTTTGAAATTCTGGTGGTGGGATATGATATTCTCAAACTCTGGTGGTGGGGTATGATATTTTCAAACTCTGGTGGTGGGGTATGATATTTTAAAACTCTGGTGGTGGGGTATGATATTTTCAAATTCTGGTGGTGGGGTGTGTCACATTCAAACTCTGTTTCTGGGGTGTGGTTCATTCAAACTCTGGCGGTGGGGTATGATATTTTCAAACTCTGGTGGTGAGGTATGATATTTTCAAACTCTGGTGGTGGGGTATGATATTTTCAAATTCTGGTGGTGGGGTGTGTCACATTCAAACTCTGTTTCTGGGGTGTGGTTCATTCAAACTCTGGCGGTGGGGTATGATATTTTCAAACTCTGGTGGTGAGCTATGATATTTTCAAATTCTGGTGGTGGGGTATGATATTTTCAAATTCTGGTGGTGGGGTATGATATTCTCAAACTCTGGTGATGGGGTATGATATTTTAAAACTCTGGTGGTGGGGTATGATATTTTCAAATTCTGGTGGTGGGGTATGATATTTTGAAATTCTGGTGGTGGGATATGATATTCTCAAACTCTGGTGGTGGGGTATGATATTTTCAAACTCTGGTGGTGGGGTATGATATTTTAAAACTCTGGTGGTGGGGTATGATATTTTCAAATTCTGGTGGTGGGGTGTGTCACATTCAAACTCTGTTTCTGGGGTGTGGTTCATTCAAACTCTGGCGGTGGGGTATGATATTTTCAAACTCTGGTGGTGAGGTATGATATTTTCAAACTCTGGTGGTGGGGTATGATATTTTCAAATTCTGGTGGTGGGGTGTGTCACATTCAAACTCTGTTTCTGGGGTGTGGTTCATTCAAACGCTGGCGGTGGGGTATGATATTTTCAAACTCTGGTGGTGAGGTATGATATTTTAAAACTCTGGTGGTGGGGTATGATATTTTCAAATTCTGGTGGTGGGGTGTGTCACATTCAAACTCTGTTTCTGGGGTGTGGTTCATTCAAACTCTAGTGGTGGGGTATGATATTTTCGAATTCTGGTGGTGGGGTGTGTCACATTCAAACTCTGTTTCTGGGGTGTGGTTCATTCAAACTCTGGCGGTGGGGTATGATATTTTCAAACTCTGGTGGTGAGGTATGATATTTTCAAACTCTGGTGGTGGGGTATGATATTTTCAAATTCTGGTGGTGGGGTATGATATTCTAAAACTCTGGTGATGGGGTATGATATTTTCAAACTCTGGTGGTGGGGTATGATATTTTCAAATTCTGGTGGTGGGGTGTGTCACATTCAAACTCTGTTTCTGGGGTGTGGTTCATTCAAACTCTGGCGGTGGGGTATGATATTTTCAAACTCTGGTGGTGAGGTATGATATTTTCAAACTCTGGTGGTGGGGTATGATATTTTCAAACTCTGGTGGTGAGCTATGATATTTTCAAATTCTGGTGGTGGGGTATGATATTTTCAAATTCTGGTGGTGGGGTATGATATTCTCAAACTCTGGTGATGGGGTATGATATTTTCAAACTCTGGTGGTGGGGTATGATATTTTCAAATTCTGGTGGTGGGGTATGATATTCTAAAACTCTGGTGATGGGGTATGATATTTTCAAACTCTGGTGGTGGGGTATGATATTTTCAAATTCTGGTGGTGGGGTATGATATTCTCAAAATCTGGTGATGGGGTATGATATTTTCAAACTCTGGTGGTGGGGTATGATATTTTAAAACTCTGGTGGTGGGGTATGATATCTTCAAATTCTGGTGGTGGGGTATGATATTTTGAAATTCTGGTGGTGGGATATGATATTCTCAAACTCTGGTGGTGGGGTATGATATTTTCAAACTCTGGTGGTGGGGTATGATATTTTAAAACTCTGGTGGTGGGGTATGATATTTTCAAATTCTGGTGGTGGGGTGTGTCACATTCAAACTCTGTTTTTGGGGTGTGGTTCATTCAAACTCTGGCGGTGGGGTATGATATTTTCAAACTCTGGTGGTGAGGTATGATATTTTCAAACTCTGGTGGTGGGGTATGATATTTTCAAACTCTGGTGGTGAGCTATGATATTTTCAAATTCTGGTGGTGGGGTATGATATTTTCAAATTCTGGTGGTGGGGTATGATATTCTCAAACTCTGGTGATGGGGTATGATATTTTCAAACTCTGGTGGTGGGGTATGATATTTTCAAATTCTGGTGATGGGGTATGATATTTTCAAACTCTGGTGGTGGGGTATGATATTTTAAAACTCTGGTGGTGGGGTATGATATCTTCAAATTCTGGTGGTGGGGTATGATATTTTGAAATTCTGGTGGTGGGATATGATATTCTCAAACTCTGGTGGTGGGGTATGATATTTTCAAACTCTGGTGGTGGGGTATGATATTTTAAAACTCTGGTGGTGGGGTATGATATTTTCAAATTCTGGTGGTGGGGTGTGTCACATTCAAACTCTGTTTTTGGGGTGTGGTTCATTCAAACTCTGGCGGTGGGGTATGATATTTTCAAACTCTGGTGATGAGGTATGATATTTTCAAATTCTGGTGGTGGGGTATGATAATTTGAAATTCTGGTGGTGGGATATGATATTCTCAAACTCTGGTGGTGGGGTATGATATTTTCAAACTCAGGTGGTGGGGTATGATATTTTAAAACTCTGGTGGTGGGGTATGATATTTTCAAATTCTGGTGGTGGGGTGTGTCACATTCAAACTCTGTTTCTGGGGTGTGGTTCATTCAAACTCTGGCGGTGGGGTATGATATTTTCAAACTCTGGTGGTGAGGTATGATATTTTCAAATTCTGGTGGTGGGGTATGATATCTTCAAACTCTGGTGGTGAGCTATGATATTTTCAAATTCTGGTGGTGGGGTATGATATTTTCAAATTCTGGTGGTGGGGTATGATATTCTCAAACTCTGGTGATGGGGTATGATATTTTCAAACTCTGGTGGTGGGGTATGATATTTTCAAACTCTGGTGGTGGGGTATGATATTCTCAAACTCTGGTGATGGGGTATGATATTTTCAAACTCTGGTGGTGGGGTATGATATTTTCAAATTCTGGTGGTGGGGTATGATATTCTCAAACTCTGGTGGTGGGGTATGATATTTTCAAACACTGGTCGTGGGGTGTGTCACATTCAAACTCTGTTTCTGGGGTGTGGTTTATTCAAACTCTGGCGGTGGGGTATGATATTTTCAAATTCTGGTGGTGGGGTATGATATTCTCAAACTCTGGTGATGGGGTATGATATTTTCAAACTCTGGTGGTGGGGTATGATATTCTCAAATTCTGGTGGTGGGGTATGATATTTTCAAATTCTGGTGGTGGGGTATGATATTCTCAAACTCTGGTGGTGGGGTATGATATTTTCAAATTCTGGTGGTGGGGTATGATATTCTCAAACTCTGGTGGTGGGGTATGATATTTTCAAACACTGGTCGTGGGGTGTGTCACATTCAAACTCTGTTTCTGGGGTGTGGTTTATTCAAACTCTGGCGGTGGGGTATGATATTTTCAAACTCTGGTGGTGGGGTGTGCCACATTCAAACTCTGTTTCTGGGGTGTGGTACATTCGAACTCTGGCGGTGGGGTATGGTATTTTGAATTTCTGGTGGTGGGGTATGATATTTTCAAACTCTGGTGGTTGGGTATAATATTTTTAAATTGTGGTGGTAGGGTATGATATTCTCAAACTCTGGTGGTGGGGTGTGTCACATTCAAACTCTGTTTCTGGGGTGTGGTTTATACAAACTCTGGCGGTGGGGTATGATATTTTGAATTTCTGGTGGTGGGGTATGATATTTACAAACTCTGTCGCGAGGGTGTGGTAGGTACGTTTAAACTCTGGAGGTAGGGTATGGCATTTTCCAACTCTGGTAGTCGGGTTTGATATTTTTGTACATTGCAAACTGGTTTATAATATACAGATACGACGATGACGAGGCTACGCGCGAATCTTTCTTTCCGACGTAAACCCACGGGTGATACGAGAGGAGTCGTGCCATAGCACGGCTCTGAAGTTTTGAGAGGAGTCGGGCTGCGGTCGGGTCCAAAGGCATTAACTCGAGACGAAACACGCTGCGCCCATCGAAAGTATATCGAAAGTGGCCTGAAAGTTCTGTTCACAGAAAATTCGTACGTTCCGTCACGCGACGTTTTAGCGGCCGTAGAATCGGTTCCACGTGCTTTCCTTGCCTTGGTTTTCTCTCTCACCGGGGTGTCGTCGAATCGCGCGTTTGCCGATGGCACTGTTACGTTTTGTATTCGATCTATCGTCGACTTTCTCCGTCTGAAATTCGATTTCTAAATCATCTTCAGCGAGCATCCACGTCGCTATAGCCGTCAAATTTTGTCTTCAATTTGATTTCGGTTGACACGGGTTCGACAGGACTTTGCGATAGAGTTTTAGAACGGTCGAGACGACGGGGTCCTTTGGTCGGATCGTCTGAAATTCAGAGATGCGTATATCAAATTGGTTACATACCAAGCAATCCATCGGTTTGAGTCTTACTTTTTCCTCGAAAATCAGTTACGTAGCTGGGGCAGGGTTTTCAACTTGGGGTCGTTATAGAGAGTGCTGGGAGTTTGAAGCCAGCCTGTCTAATATAATGTACAAGGGTAATGATTTTTGTTGTAACTTTTAGAGTTCGGCTCAAACCTACAGAGAATATATTCAATTTTCCTATTTTTTGTTTTCTCTTCAATAACAGTCCGTCGGATTTTTGAAATTTTAGAAGTGGTCCGCGAAATCCTGAGTTGAGGTTTCAATGTTGAAATAACGAGCAACGTTATTTAAACTTTTCTGGCATACTATAAAACGCAGACTGTATATAAAACCATTCTTTTTGACGTCAACAAAAATGCTAAACCAGAATAAAAATGGCGCTAACTGAGACCTACTAGAAAAATGGACCTGATCGACGTGCTGGACTTTGACTCTTCTATTTGACTGAAAAATAGCAAAAAAATTCATAATTAGTATGAGCTATGGTCGGAACTGGAATAAATTCCAAAAATTCAAGATTGACAGAATTAATATGCTTTTGAAATTTGAGTTCTAAAAACAGGCTCCTTTTTTATCAGTTTTCCAGTGTCGAAAAATACGAACTTTTCGAAATAAGTTTTTTGCATTGGTCTCGACGATAGCCACCGGTGTTATGCATAACCCTTAAAAATTTCAGATAATTCGGCTGAATATTTTTTTTTTCACGACGATAAGCAGAAAAAACTAGTTTTCAAGCGAACGAGCTACAGTATTGAGTATGGATATTTTCGAGGATTTGGATCGGCCGGTAGTTTAACTTCAGCTCGTGCTTTGTATTTCAAGGGTGTAATCTAGTCGGTGACTTTCGAAAAATCGATTTTTATTTCTTCTCACATTTTGCTTACGTATATGTATCTGAGAAGCTGTTATCAAATTCTTACGAAGATCCGTAGATAGCAGTAGAAGTGTGTTTTTTTAACCCAAAGGTTACTTCCGGCGCGCACGTACGGGACCGCTCGCTCTACTCGTCTACTCTAATACCCTTTACCGTGCCTTTTCTAGTCGCTGAAGCAACTCTTCCCACGAACCGTCCAATAATAACGAAAGTTGCAACCATTGCACGTGGAATATGAAAGCTAAACACTTTTTCAATAGCTAACGGATAGTCAAAATTGCAGCAACAATAGCTGCGTGGATATTTAACGAAGGCTGCCACCTAGTTTGAAAGCAGAAAGCAGAACGAAAAGCGAGAAGGTCGGGTTAGCAGCGAACGAAAATTTTGAGCAAGAAGAAGGCACTTCGTACGGTGTACGCATCGTGGTTTAAATTTTTCCAAGATTGTTTTATGACTTATTAAAAAAAACTTTAAACGCGTATTTCTCAAAACAAAAGTTTTTTTCCGGATGCCCCGCACAATTTCTCCGGAACCCGTGGGCAGATCCTTCTGAAATTTGAACCACATATTCTACACATGAGTATTTACAAAAAGAACTAGCATACTGTAAAAATGGCGATTTTTACCATATTTTTTTTTACAAATAACAACGAAAAAAACAACGCAAACTTCAATTTTGCGAATTATGTTGATTGAAAGTACCGAAATTAGTTCAAAATTAATATCCCTAGTTCATTTTGTAGCCATTTTCATACCAAATCTAAAATACTTGGGTTCTTTTGTTTCGGATAAGCCTGCCGAGATATAGAGTCGGAGCCGACGTACCTCAAAATCGTGATCCCCTTGAGTACGAATTTCGTGTATAAAATCTGAAAAAAATTGATACAACAATTCTGTTTTGGTGATTTAAGACGGCATTTATCATCCCTAACGATGTACGTATTAGACTGTGTTGAGGTATCAACATTTTTTCTTGTTCACTCTCGGCGTGCCCCAAAAACTTGAGGATATAGTCAGAGTAGATGAAAGGTGCAGCCTGCGGCCTGTAGACCGATATTAAGGGCTGACCCCATGTTTTTTTCGAATTTCCATCTAAATAACATGGGAAAATTGTGTCAAAGTAGTTTCATCGTACTTCCTCGTAGTGTACATCCCCCACAGAGTGAAACGCTAGCGAATTGAGATCTTTAAGGTCGAATGAAGTGAAAAAATCAAAATTCTCCCGTTTTTATCATATGGGGCAAGACGGTGCAGGAAGTACGATTGGAAAATCATCTTTTCAATGCAAAATGGGGCACACAAATTCCAAAAAAATTGTGGTCAACGTACGAGCATCCCTAGAAACTTATGTCCACGCAACAAATCGAAAAATTAGATTTGATGATTTTTTAAGGTCAAAACAGATTATAAACGAGGTTTTCCATCGACGTACTCTGATATACCTTGACCATATTCCTGAAATTTTTAGGACACGCCGAGAGTGAATAAAAAAATTGGTAATACCTCAACACCGTCTGACATACATATTTGTTACTTTTGCTGATATATCTCATCATCTCGAATGAGGGTAGGTTCTTACAAGTAATAATAACTTTTCCCGGCCAGGAAATACTCGCTCGCGGAGTTAATATAGATTTGATAATAAAAAACAATCTAGCGTGGCTATTGTTTTTCGTTATTTCGTTAAAATTACGAACAGTCACTATGAGATCGTATCACACTTTACATCAACACAGTCTTGTATATATACGTATCTTTCATAGCATGCTCACAAAAAATTGCCAAAAACAGTTTTTTTTCTAGCAACAAACTAGACTACACCTTTAATA
This sequence comes from Arge pagana, assembly GCA_963969455.1. Lineage (NCBI taxonomy): Eukaryota > Metazoa > Arthropoda > Insecta > Hymenoptera > Argidae > Arge > Arge pagana. Next base: position 8,693,505 of record OZ018314.1, on the reverse strand, counting down.
ACTGTTGCGAGATAAAAGTCGGATCATCATTTACTTCCAATTGCTGAAATACCCTCAAATATCCTCAGGAAAATTCAACACTACATTTTCAAGAGATTGTATGCGACAGAGTCGATATCTAGCACGTCATTTCTATGATTCGCGATTCGCTTCCCTGAACAGTGCTTTGTTCATCCATGAACATCCATGAAAATACATACTTCGTAAGTTGTTACGAAGCAGCTTTCAGCATTCAATCAGTCTTGCATAAACCACAACAAGCTAATCGCTTTAGATTGATGAGCAGTAAGAGTGATCGAACCGAATTATAAGCCGGTTTTACCGAGCATAGAGAAATAATCAAATTATCTTCATTCCCTCTGGAACACGAATATAATTCGCTTTTGCTGGGAACAAAACGAAAAAATACGAATTCATTTTTTCATCTTTTCCGATGGTCAATGCAAGAGTCCGTTAGCAGAGGCGCTCAGTTTGTACGGATCCGAGTTCGATGAGCATGATACACGCTCCGCGAGGAGCGCATGCTTCCAGATGAATCCTACTGGCATAATCTGGCATAACCATCGACGCAGTACCCAAACTGGCAACATTTCGCCTACCCCCATCGCCGTTGGGTTCGCGTTGGTAAAATTGACGCAATGTGACCGAATGTCGATTGTGTTTATGTTATCGGGGGATGTTTACATTTACTTCGGAACGATAAATATTGGCTCTCTCGTAAAGACACCGTGAATTGGGATGATTCGTGCAGAACGTACGTACTCGTACGAAATGACTAGGATACTCTCGCGCAGTTTCATTTTACGAAAAAATATGTACACGCGCATCGAGGTGTTTCGAAATAATTGATAATATCTTTTCTCCTCCTTTTCTCCCACGGAATTTCCTTGCAAAATCTACGCTCAGAGGCGTATCGTGGATCGGGCAAGCGGGGCATTTTTTATTTAACTTTTGATTTTTAGTTTTTCAAACGATATATTCAGAAATCGTTCTTTCTTCAAAAATCGTGATTCGCGATTCTTTGTATAATGAGAAAAAAAAGTGTGCTTATTTATAATTAAATTGTTTATTATTAGGGGTGGGCAAATAGTGTTTGAATCGACTCGAATAATTTGTATTCGATTCGATTCGTCACGAATAATTTGTTAATTCGAATATTCGCACACCCTATTTATTATATTGACAATTTGTTATAAACAACGTCTGATTGTTCTTTCATTCTGCCGAAAATAACAAGAGCAGCGATCTGTAATTGAACGTTGAAAAATCTTTTTCCTATTTTTTTTATCTAACCTTCAATTGTCACGCGCAACTACCGCGTTTTATTTGGAGTAACTATTTTTCATATCATACTGATTTACGAACGGGCCCAACCTCCGTGCGTGCCCAAGAGTCATTTTCGATTGGTGCGCCGCTGTCGACACCGTGGATACTAGTACATGCGAGAACCCACGTTCGAAGAAATGATTTCATCCCTCCTTCTAGATGGCGAAAGTGGTTATAATTCTGTATCTTATTTGCATTGTTATTCGTTTTAAGAGGCATATTTTTCAAGCGTATCAGGGATTTTTTTCCTCGTAGATACAACTCGTGTCAACTTTCATTAGATTTCATAAGATTTCAACTAGAATGTTTTCCATGATGCACGCAGTAGCTTGCGAGGGGTTGAATGTCTGTGATTCCGTGGAGACCATCAAGCTTCTTTGTCTCAGCGGGAACATCGATAATATCAGAGCCGCGACGCGTATTAGATAAATCAATTTATTCACAACAAATTTCGATGCTTGCGCAGAACAGGGGCACCACACAAATTTCGATGACAAAATTTCTGTTTGCCACGAACGTCTTTGGTATGGTACGACTCGAGAATTTGTGTCGGGGTAACACGCAATAAAATGCGACATTTTCCACCTTGATGCAGCCCCAAACTTGGTTGTCATATTTCTTATTAACATTCCATATTATGATGGCGCACCGTGAAAAAAGAAAAACAGAATAACAGGTGTTTGCGGTAATATTCGTCCAAAATACACGTGTCGGTGGGTGCGAACGCGAGCGCGCATCCGCATGTGTAGCAGTACCCATCCCAACCCCATAAAACCACACAGATAATGGGCGTGATAAAAAAGCATTCGTAGTAAAAAAAATCTCATCATCGAAATTGCTGTGGTGCCCCAGTTTTTGCGCAATTACCAAAATTTCCATCCGAATAATAAATCAAAAATTTGGAATAAATATTTCGACGGAGTGGAAATAAAAACAGAAAGATTTCGTACGGACAGCCCCAATTTTATTCAGATCCTATTCGTCGTCTTCCTTCAGTTTAATATTACTCTCACGTTCCAGATCTCTGTTGTATTATCAAATTTTCGTATCATGACCTCTGTGCTACGCGACGCAAAGTCACGAATATATATCTGATTGTCGGGATGCTTTTGAGGTTCCAAGATTTCCAACAACAAAAAAAAAAAAAGTACGGAAAAGGTTGCGGCGCGTTCAGAAAGGAAAACAAAGAGACGCGGGTGTGTTTGCGCGTAGCGTCGTGGGACGACGGAATAAGACTCTCGAGGGGTTATTCGGTAAATTTGCATCATGCGTGCTCTGAACTCCGAAATTCAGATGATTTTATACGCAGGTATGTTTCGTAAAAAGTTTGCCGAACGGATCGGCTACCCAGTTGTAAAATCCTATCAAAATAAAAAGACAATATATTTTTTCCGCGAGACATGTAGGCTAGAAAACACGTTTCCATATTTCAGTAGCAATTTTAAGTCTTTCAGGCCGAAGCTGGAGGCAGAAAGCGCGATATCTCGAGAGAAAAAAGTCACCTGGTATTTTGGGATATTATGTCAGTCGATTCGTTGTTTCGCGTTATTCTCGATTATCATATTGCATGGCAGAAAATTGAGGAATCGATCAATCTCATGGGGAAAACGTCAAATCGCTCATGCTTATAGGAACAGTTCTGCCTCACAGCAAGACGACGGTCTTAACAAACAATAACACTGAGAAAAGCGGCACGAAATGTATAACCGACGGCGAGCTATTTTGTTAATACATAATTTTGCATTAAAATATATATTTACTAATACTAACTATAAACCGATGTGAGTAAGCTATTTTTTTCAAACATAACATAAATTGCACATGCTTCGAATTGATTAGTTTATTAATTATTATTCAGGATAATTTGTTTTTATTACTACTGAAAATATGAATAGGTGTTCATAAAAAACAAAAAATTAAAAAAAAATGTGTACGGTGTTTTTATCCGTGGCAATTTTGGTCTGGTGGTTTTATTCGTGTATCACCCTCTGGTCCGTACGAAACGGCTATGACAGTACCAGCAATGATGTAAAAGCGCGCGATCCCCTGCAGTTCCTAACGTTTACGAAGTAAATATTCCGCGTTGACATCCTAGCAATCTTCGGGTGTTAGGTAAACACCCCGTGGGACTATAGCGTTGCTGCCGGATAACTTACTCTGTTTGGGAAACAGCTCCTATTAGAAACTCACGGACGGCTATTGGAGCAGTCACGGTATCCGGAATTGAACATGGAACTTACCAGAGACCGAGCAAGTTTGCCCGCTATTTCATGTAATCTAATCTTCTCCGGAGATCCCGACTAGAAATATCCCTACTGGTCGTAAGCTACTTGATTCGCGATGTTTCAGGATGTACAACGTCAAGGGTATGAAATTTGGGACCGCCTCGTAATTCACGAAACACTTTTTGGTCCCATTTCTGACTATTACACTGCTTTGCAATGAAATCTTCTTGAAGAAAAAAAAATACCACGTATACGAAGATTTTCGTTCTAATTGCTTTCCCGTTCTTGTCGTCTGAATTTTTGTTACAAGCGAATTTGGTAGTATTCTGTTACGTCCACGTAACTTTTACAAATAGTTCTCGCGCCTCACTCCATAAAATTTCGCATTTCAATATCCCTTCTAGCAAGCACCACTGTAGCGTGTTGATTGCTGACGTCAGAAGCGTAAGAAACCGCTTATCGCATGGAACTTTCAATAAACCAAGCAATAGGAGAACATCCTCCCTTAGACTAGGCTACGCCCCACCATGCGCCTTCCGCCCTTGGTGAAAATCTTGCGATGAGCATCGCTGCTGCGTCCAGAATAATCTTGGTGGAGGGGATAGATTTATCGTTTTTTCGGGTATAAATACGAGGCAAAAATCCGGCAAAGTTGTCATTTCATTTTGAGAGACTTCTCGAAAGGTTGGCCAATTCTATATCCTACAAAATCTCGAACGACAAGAATATTCCAAGTCTTCACTTTGAATTATTCTAAATTCCATATCCACTGAATCCTACTACATCTCGAACGACAAGAATATTCCAAGTCTTCACTTTGAATTATTCTAACTTCCATATCCACTGAATCCTACTACATCTCGAACGACAAGAATATTCTAAGTCTTTACTTTGAATTATTCTACAAATTCCAATTTCAAATCACGAACTCGAATATTATTATAATCCTAGAGACTCTGAATCACGTAGCCTGAAATCCGACTCGTATCCAAGATTTTTCTCGATAGATTGATATTTCATTTTTGTACGCAACTCGCATTTAGCTAAATACAAATTACATTGTTCTCCATTTGAATTGTGCTTAGCAAACCTACAACCATCGCCACGCAATCCCAAATTATTCCTCACCTACGTTCGTGCCAGCGTATAATCCGCTCCGCCGGACTGTGCCGCATACTCGACAAGAGTATTACCAATTCACCTTATTCCTCACCTACGTTCGTGCCAGCGTATAATCCGCTCCGCCGGACTGTGCCGCATACTCGACAAGAGTATTACCGATTCACCTTATTCCTCACCTATGTTCGTGCCAGCGTATAATCCGCTCCGCCGGACTGTGCCGCATACTCGACAAGAGTATTACCGATTCACCTTATTCCTCACCTATGTTCGTGCCAGCGTATAATCCGCTCCGCCGGACTGTGCCGCATACTCGACAAGAGTATTACCAATTCACATTATTCCTCACCTACGTTCGTGCCAGCGTATAATCCGCTCCGCCGGACTGTGCCGCATACTCAACGAGAGTATTACCAAATCCTATAACGTCATGGTTTTCCATCATAACTCAACAGCAACGTAATTTCACCAAATAGTTTAATCTTTAGCATATTCTATATTTGAATTAGTAGTGTGTACTTAGGGCATTGAAACTAACGATAGGCCAGACCTCGGTCCCCGGTGGAGAGGGCGGAAACGTCTTGCCCCAAAACAGAGGTCACATCAAAATTGTTACGTGTCGTACGTCAGCTTCACAATCTTTGGATTTATAACGCTGTACGAATTCGCGGACGTCACAATTCAGAATTGTTCGTGTTTTGTTTTCGCATTTTGTTTACGCAGTTTTCACTTTGCACAGTGAAGCGACTGAAGACACAGCTGTGCTCTTCGCAGTGCCCTTAGTACGTTGAAGAAAACACAGTCACAAGAATTATACCGCCAGATAGATTTAGCGTCGATTTAACCAAATGAACTCTTGAATTTCATCACTTTTTTGTAAATATTGTTGCTATCATTTTTATTTGATTATAATTTGTGAGCAAAAATAGTGTTTTATTTGGAAAAAAAATTGCATGATACGTGCTGCATATTTTTTATTAGCGTAATTCGATTCAAGAGCATCGAATGTATTATAATCATTCGTTGAAATAAGACGGAGAAAAAGTTGTTCCGCAAACCAGATAATCAGGAAACTCATTAAACACCTGGTAGTTATTTGCTCTTCGTTGAAACGTTCTATGAACAAAATTCCGTGCAAAACGTATCGATTGCTGTCGAAGATGAAACGATTTTCGTTGAGAATAATCATTGCGACCGATTTTCAGTTCACAGAGTAGATAAATTTCTATAGTCATTGTAGTTCCATACTTCGACCACGAATCATTCCCGTTTTCAATATTCCATCGTGTCGATTGATGTTCGGATCTCCATCGCGTCGATTTGGCGATTTTTATTTCGCCACTTTACGCCCGCGAATTTATTTTATGCGAGTTTATCGTGCGAATAACAGAGGTAAAATGATACGATCGAGCGTGGGTATCCGCGTCGAAAAAGTTTCTTCGATCCGAAATCGAGTTACGAGTATGGAAATTGTCACGAACCTGAAACTTACGAATGTCACGTCGCGTGAATAAAATATACGACGCTCTCGCGAGGCAGCGACCACAAATTTCGTCTCGTATGTGACGAACGGAGTTTTGGAAAATTACAGTCGATGGTCTTGTTGACATTAGGAAAAGCAGCGAGCCAGCAGCGGGCTTCGAAGAGCTATCGGACGTTTCACGACAGTTTTATTAACGGATATCGACTCGTTCGTAGAACGGAGTTGGCCATTCGTAGGCATTTCCGTTCGGGGGATGGCGCGATTCGCGTTCCATTTCAGTACCCACGATCCTGTGGGTACGGAGAGCTTTGACGACACAGTCGAGAAGTCCCAAATTAATTTCAGCGTATTAGGCATACCACCGATAATTCTCACTGATCCTCGCACCCGGAGGAACGAGGACGCGACGAAAAATAACTCGAGGGCGAACAATTTCCGGCACTAGAATAACCCACTTTCTTTTCCTCCACTCTCCTCGTCGATTTCTTTCTCAGCTGAGCTTTCTTTCGGTGAAGTATATTAATATTCCTACTTGTCATTTCAGTGTCACGCCGCATTCGAGGATAAGCTCACGAAAATCACCAGACGCTTGAACACCTGCTAACATTTTTTTTCGGAAAGTTATTCGCGCGGATCACTGTCACGTCGCACGTGTGTGGAAGCTGTTTTTCAAAAGTTCTGGGAAATTGAAACTTGTGACATTCCATTGGGCCTTGTTTTCTCTTAACCCTTTCGGTCACGAATATTTTCAGCCATAGCTTCGTTACGAAAGGGTACCCTTCGTTAAGATAGAGGAAATGATTATATCATTTTGGGGATTGGAAGAGAAGCATACATCACGATATTCGCCCCCACCCTCCATCCCCTCGCCAGTGCAAAAAAAAATCGAATTTTTTGCATTTTATTATTTTATTTTTTTTCTCAGAATCTGATACATTGAAAAATCTGAAAGAATTTATAAATATTGTTGATCGGTGCTTGAAATATGTGGAATTTCGTCATAATTATTGGACCAGAGTGCCGAAAAAAATTGTTTTGCTAAAAATATATTTTTTTTATCATTTTCAAAGGTCGATACAGGGATAATTGTCATGGTTGTCTGTTTATTCGGTGGAAACATACTTTCCTGAATTATTTCAGATTTTTCCAAGCGGCAGGCCACCTCCAAAAACGCGGAAAACGTTTTTCAGCGATTTTTGACATTTTTCGAGCATATTTGGGAGTACAAGCTTATGAAACTCCATTTCGGCAGTGCAAGCTACTTCTAATTATACAATTATGATAATATGTGTACTAATCAATCAGAATTTTCAAGTCGTTTCAGTCGAGTTCTAGTCATATTTGCCACGGATTCTACCTCCACGGCATATTTTTTACTTCCGGCTCTTCGAAACATGTTTATGGAGGCGCAGAACCCTTAAGCTTCAATTATTTAAGGGATCAAGAGAATATCTAGCAAGGGCCTCCTCACGATTTGATGCAGGGGGTGGGGGAGTTTCTCGCTAGAATTTTCAATTTGCTCGTGGCGCGAATAACTCGACTTTTATTGTGCATCGATACACCTTTCAGTAATAAGTTTTCTCGCCACGGCAGGGTGAATGCATAATGGAGGAAGGTCTTTTTTAAATTTTTTCGAATTTTCGAGTAGAAGAACCAAAATCAACTGCGCCAATTTTTTGGGAGTCATCTTCAGCGCTACTTTCAAAATAATTTTAAAAAAAAATTTATGATTGTAAAAATGATTTCGTACGCTAAAAAAAATCTAAAGCACCCCCAATAGGGAAAAACTAGTTCTCGTTTGGTTTCGAAATGGTTTTGTCAGTAATTGTCGAAACAAACTCTGCAATTCCAGGTGGCCAGCGGGGGGGGAGGGGGGGGGGCAAATGCCGGTCATGCCCACCCCCTCTGCGGACGCCCCTGATATCTAGCCTAGTCACCAAACTTAAGTGACGCTAAGAACCGATCTTCTCTAGAGATTTTTGGGTTTTTCGAAATTTTATGTTGTTTTTAATATTATCATTTGATTCCTTCCCGAGCCTTCCTATCATTTTTGGAATCAAACACATCGAAATCGGTATATTTTCAAACACTATATCTGGAAACAAAGTGAGAAGTCCTTTTCGTCATGGCCAGAGCATTCAAAAATATCGAACCTCTTTACATCTCCCGTTTCCTTGCACGGTATATTAAAGAGAGTCAATGCAGTTTGAGTTGTGTTCAATCGAAAATATCATGAAATAAACCCGTTCAATGGAAAAAGTAATTATTAGTACTCACTATTCATCGCATTCGCTAGTAAGATGCATTAGATTATTTTTATGATTTGCAAGATTAGTACATCGTATAAACAATAGAAAAATTCAAGCTTATGAAGGAATTTGATTTTGAGAAAAAACCATTTTGTATCCATATGTTTCACTTACATTTTTTCGTGTATTGTGTTATATCGTACAATTTTTACTGCTGGCAATTTCACTGTATAAGAACATAGATTAGTATTTAATCTCTTGTTGAAAAAATTAGATAGTTCTAACAAGTCATTCTTCGTCGCCGTTTTCATTTATCACTGTTATTATCACGCGCACTCTTGTCTTTCATTGTCATACTTTTTTGTTTTCCAAAGTACACGCGACATTCTCGACAAATCCTATCGCCGCCAATCATGAAATAGACGTAGCAATCTCTATAAAATGCTACTGCTCGTTCGCGTGTTTCCATTTTAAAGTGTGTTCCAGAAACACGTTACAATACGCACATCGAGATTCACATCTCAGTACGCCCATCTGCCTACGGGATGAAAGCTATTTTCTCGCAATTATAATACACAAACAAGCATGCGGTGGATAGGTCGACTGGCAGAATCCTGTCAACGCTACTCAATTAAAATTGAATAGGTCAATTGATTTTTCACTTTTTCGACTATCTGCCTACGGGACGAAATCAATGCTGGTCGAAAGTTCAAAGTCCGAGGAACATGCAATCGATAGGTCGACTATCTTAATCTTGTCAGTGCGATAAAGGAGGACGCAGCATCGTGTCGCGTACCGAGTAAAACCGAGTGCACGTGCTCTTTTCTCCGTGTGATGAAATAAACTACGTCTGTGAAACAATAATTTCTCATCGATTCTGTGTACTTTCTCAAGAGATTCCATAATTTTTATTTATTCTAATATCTGTTTCCTCCGTAAAAAGAATAAACATTCCAAAGCTAAGCATGTATTATTTGTATATTACTCGTACGTTATTTATGTATTATATTTTTATATATTTTCAGATTTTAATCAGCAAAGAAAGATTTATCCAATTGCAAGTGTAGTCTGTTATAACTGCAAGCAATTCTCAACAGTAGTGTTACCTCTTTCAATCACGCGGAGAAAAGAGCATGCGCACTCGGTGTTACTCCGTACGCGACGCGAGAAGCTGCTATGCTACGTCCTCTGTCGCACCGAGCAGGGCGCGCTACGCCTCTCTCGCGCACTGTTAAAAATCGCATCGATCCACATCCTTCGACAGGTTTTACCTAGTCGACGTTATACCATCGTGTTCGTAAGAAAGTTATCTTTATTTTGATACCTGTATAAAATTCATCGTAGGCGGACGAGTGCAAGCATCTAATATCGGATCGAGGTAGTCGACCTATCGATTGCATATTCCACGGACTTCGAACTTTCGACCAGCATTGATTTCGTTCCGTAGGCAGATAGTCGAAAAAGTGATAAACCAATTGCACTATTCAATTTTAGCTAAGACTAGTCTTGACAGGATTCCGCCAGTAGACTTATCCGCGTCATGTTCGTTCGTGTATTATACCTAATTGCGAAAAAAAGCTCTCATCCCGTAGGCAGATGGGTGTAGGTCGTGCTCATCCCCGCTCTTAGACTAGCTTTTGTTCCGTTTATTCGGAGGCTTGTTATCGATAACAGACATTCTGCTGTATCAACGTAAAATTTTTCACGTAATTGATATACGATGAAATGAAAATAAAATAAGCGAGTCCAAAACATTTCCGTATTATCTCCACTATTTTGGAAAAATTAACTTGAATGTCGAGTATCAAAAAATAAAGTGAACGACGAAGAATAAATATCTCCGAATAAAGTCGGAGAACGAAAAAACCGCGTTGCGGATGATTCTCCAAGGCGGCCTTTGCTGAAAGCTGTTACCTCGGAGGGGCAACGGGGAAGCACAAACCCGGCTTTCCAGAAAGCAGACTCACGGGTCCGGAAATCACTCTCCCAGAAGCGTTGATTGAGCAAAAATGGATTTAAGAAATCGTGGAAAATCTAGAAAGTTACCGTTCTACTCTCGGTCCTATAAATGCATGGTACTGACTCGATACGCGTGAATGTTTTCACTCTAGTTTGAAAAAGCGCTCGCTCGTTGCACCAGTTGATTCGCCGAGGAAGACTGACGCGACGGGCGGAACGCTCGTACTTATATGGTAAGGTAGAACGCTCGAACATTCGTCGGTAACTGTCTCGAACACGGAGTCGAGAACGTTCTCGACTATTCTATCTATTAATACGCCGGCTAGCGCAGCGATCAAGCCAAATCAATTCGATGCCTCGAAAGACCCGTGACACATCATTCGATGACGACCAATTTCATTCGTTGTTTGCACTCCAAACGAGAAATCCGGAACATTCCGGCGCCGAAAAGTCTAGAATCCGAACAACACTTCCAGGCAACGTTCACGGGCAGGGTCGCGCATTGCTTCGCCCGGCCCCTCTCCTCGCCCACTCGTTTCGAGAACCTTACGCTTCGCGAAAGTTCCGTGTGGTTCATCGACCCGCCGGTACTCGCGCGCGAGATCTTCTCCACCTAGTTTTTGAACTGTCCTTTTGAAAATCATGGTTTGTTCGTTCCTCGTTCTCTACTTGTACTTTTGCACTATACTTTCGCGCTCCAACTTGCTAAAATTGAGGTTTGGATCAATTTTTTACCTATTTTTTGCAATTCTGTTTTCGTGGTATCGAAAAGTGTGAGAAAATATCATGCAGAGGGTACGGGCGGGTTAAACAAATATTTTTTTTGTATATCTGTAGATGCGCACGCATATTTTTTTATAGATACATAAATACATTTTGCTCCAAAATTTACGTGGGGTATTTCATGCCAAATCGACCACTTTTGACCGCGACCCCCTTCGAGTTGGCTGAAACTTTCTTATCTTTTTCTTTCCCATCAAAAACATATTTTAGAACTTTATCAAATTTTTTTAACCAACCAAAAATAAAAACTGAGTCCTCCTCTTTTAAATAGCTACAACTTTTTTAAAAATTGACTTATTGGGACTTGTTTTTTTTAAATTTTCGTTATTGAATGTGCATTGCGAAGATAAATAGCATAATAAATAATTGTTCCATTTACAACGTTTTTATGAGGTATCCGAAAAAAATGAAGATTTCACGACGAATGTCATATTTGATTTTCGAGTTTTTTTTATAATCAATTTCAGCATTTTCTGTAAATTATGTGAAATTTTCAGAATGGCATTATTTTATAATATTCTTTTTCGCGATTAAAAAGAATTTTTTTGGTGACGATTATGAATCGTAAAAAAAAATTCCAGCGTAAATTTTAGCAGTGCCTACGGTGTACTGACGCACGCTCGTTCCTACGTCGATAAGCGCACGCTAATGTACATCGCACGGAAACTTACCGTGGCAATATTCCAGTGTCAGCTACTGCTAGTGTGCGCGCGTAGCTGCAGTTTTTTACTACTCATCACGTGGCCGTTATAAATCCAAAACCATAAAACCAGCCGAAATATCAACCAATATATTAGACGAAACCGGTCTAACTACCGCCATTGAGGAAAATAGTGACGATGATCGAGTTTATTTGTACGATTTATACTTGAATCGCTTCCCCAAATATGTTTTATTTCACACTAACTAATTTACCCGGCGTTGCTCGGGTGAAAATATATCTATTTCATGTTTGTGATTTTAATATTAAAACCCTCTCTCTCCCTCTCTTACCTTTCCCTATGCCTATAACCTTCCCGAAAGTGCGGGCAATAAGTTGTCGAAGTTTTATCGCAATCGACTGAACGGTATGGCAGCGCATAAAATACGAGCAAGCCAACAAACATCGATTTTCATACAGGGTCTCTCGGAATTAAGGGACACCATTATTGCATCTGGGGAAACATAAAATTCTGCAACGAAAAGTCCTCTTCCACTTTTCGATCAGATGCATAGATAATTAGTTATTGACTGAAGTAAGTAGCTAATTAGCTGCGCGCTATAGCAGCAAGACGAGGTGGAAAGGGGAAGTGACGAGTGACTGCGAGGGTTAGACGTGAGAGGTACACCGGCTCTTAAAATTAGTGGAAGAGCTTTCACAATGGAACGAAAATAAGCGCACGCGTGTTAATATGTACACGTGCTTACGGGTGCGAATGCTAAGGTGTGCGCGAGCTTAGGCGCGCGAGTCCTAATGTGCACATATGATAATGTGTACGTGTGCTTATGTGTACGTGTGCTTATGTGTGCGAATGCTACGCGTGCGTATGCTATTGTGTGCGCGTGCGGGTGTGCGAATGTGTGCGAATCTGTACCTCTTGCGTCTTACTCTCCCAGTTAGTCATCGCTTCCCGTCCACCTTATCTTATCGCTGTATCGCGCACTCGATAAATTACTTATCTTAATTAATAACTCACTATCTATGATAAGATATTGTAATTATCTTATCCAAAAAGTGGAAGCGAGATTTTCCCCTCAGATTTCTATTCTCCCCAGATGCAACAATGGCGCCCGTTACTTCTGGGACATCCCGTACATGACATCAGTCGCATTGATTTTTATTTGTTTCAACAATATCTTACCTATTCGAGTCTTATGTATTTTTTCATGACGTTACTACGAACCGAATGATTATACTCAATTTTTTTTGTTCGTGTAACTCCAAGGGTAAATATAATAAAGCACCGCTAAACACGTAACACCTCGTTTTTTACCATTTAATAGTGGGAAAAAATCTGAAAAAATTATACCGCATCAAACTTACGAGTCGCTATATTCGGTTAAAATTCCATTGAATTATCTCCAATAGTTTCCGAAATAGTGAATCTTGTGGAGTTAAGGGTTCATAAGGGTTGCGACCCCCATATTATTTTTATTCTGTAGAAAGAGGGTTCGAAATTCGGTGAATAAACCTGTCTGTCAAAAAACAACAATTGAAAAGGTAAGAACACGAAAACGACGCTGGAACACTTTTCATATAGTTAATCGGCCAGACCCTTTGTGGAGAGATGTAACGCTGTACAAATTAGGCTAGACAAAATTTGAGCTCGATTACGCGGTATCGAGTTTACCGTGGTAATACCTCGGGTATTAGTTTGGCTGGAAGCATGCATTGTTATGATCTTAATTGGGCGAATCGACCTCGAATTCACGCTAGCTATACTCGGGCCGAAACTAGTCAAGACAACGTTAGATATTTAAACTGATAATTAAGCCGAAATCCTGGGATATTTAGATACCCGCATTGTGGACGCCCGGAGTATTCGCCAGTCCAGCGATGAATAGCATCACGGACTCAGCAATTAGCGTGCCGATAGCTTTGCATTACAATAGGACATCAATTATTTGTCGTAATCGTGTCGTTATGACAGATCGAAAGATAATTTCGATGCAGATATTGATAAACGATTAAAAATAATCATCATCGAGCTCGTTTAAACGATTCCTTTGAATTTCAATTCCATTCGATCCTATAATTTCTAATCGTCCCGATCGGTGTCATTAATCGTTCGGTTGTTTTCGGAACTCCAGAATTAATTTCTGGAACCATTTCTCGTCACAATCAAAAAACAATTTAGCGTATTGTAAAAGTGGATTTCCTCTCATAGTCTGTCCCGATTATTAACAGGTTGAAGATATTTTTTTGACAATAAAAGACACGTAAGAAAACAATTTCATAACAAATCCTCAATTCATATAATCAATTTAAATAAAATCTCATTATTTTTAATGCTTTATGACTCCAAAAAAATTTGTAACTCGTTGTAAACATTAGTTATGAATATTTATTCAATATTTATCTTTCTTTTATTGTTCTACGGATCCTTTCATTCGTATCGAGTTTAAAAATATTTAAACGTTATTACAGTATTTTTACTTCTATTGTTGTCCACTGCATTTTGAGTCACTTTTTCAGGAAAATTTTGACCATATCACGAATACAATCAGCATCCTCGCTCATTACCATCCCGCATTGTTTTCAGCGCATGATATTTATTTACGGCCCATTTTCAACCTCTTCCCTTGGTTTACAGTAGGTTGAGGGGTCAGGGTTGTCAGAAATTTGAAAATAATGACTATTTCACTTTTTTTTTGGCAGTAGTTCGTTTCGTCTTATGAAACGAATGATACAGAGCCATTATATTACGATTCAACATTATTTCACCAAAATTACGAAGAAATACATTTATTTCAGTTCAAATTATCGCCGTATTGGTTGGACCCCGTCATGCTTCGTGAAACAAATCATTAGTTTAATAATTAATCCAGTGCCTGATCCAAGGATTTTTTAAATCGAAATTTATGTTTCATAAACAGCTGAAATTTGTACATAGTTGGATTAAGTAGACACCCACGTTGGGTAATGCACTCTAAACTAGAGCTGCACGAGTATCTTTCCTCGTCGCTCGCAACACTCGGAAATTCAAAAAACTCACACCGACAGCAACCATAAACGATTTCGTCCACGTGCCGACTTGGCGTCGTCGTTACTTGAAAATGGGCCACAGATATTGTTGAAACGCGTCAGCACGTCCTTTTGAACCGCTTTCGAGTTTTTTAGAAGGGGAGAGCCGACTGCGTTAAAACAGAGGAGGGGTCAATTTGGGAATGACGATATCGTGCACGGTTGCCGACGCAGGCTCAATATCTAATACACGAATAGATGTTGATAAATAGCGACGATTGAAACCCTCCTTCAGCTTCGTCGTTAAGAAATGTCTTTTTGTGTGGACTATCGATGTTGCCGTCGTCGTAGGTGGCCCCTGGTATCATGCGCGGAAAAATCTGTCCCGCAGCTATGATATTTCGTGACAACGCAGAGTTAATATGTCGGCTGAAAAATTCGAAAGAACGAAAGACGCGTGGAAATATTAGCGCTGATTGGGAAAGCGAAACATAGATCGCGAATAACGAGATACGAAACCCGCCTCGATTATTGGTGGCGACTCGGTGAAGTGGCATATTTTGAGCGAAATTCACGTACAGATGCGGCACGAAATTCCAACTCGGATTGCGAAATAGTGGAATTTTTCGCGAATAAATGGGATGGCGGGCAGGTGTGAGCGTGACAAGGCGTTTAGCTGCTTGAAACGTACAAAGACTCGGTAGGAACTGCGAGAAAGGAGAAGAGAAATGGAAAAAGATCGTCACCTCGCGGAAGTTGTATTGTATGCCTTGAAAATTGCTGGAGGTAGAACTTAATACGAGTAGAAGATCTAATTAGAGCCCGCAAAATTGTTCGGGAGAATTTCTTCTCGTAATATGAACTCTGGTCTTGAGATGTCGCTTCGCAAAGAACGCGATAGTCAAGCAGCTGGAAAATACAGGGTGTCCCATTTTATTCTATTCGGGCCGATATCTTTCGAGCGACGATTTCCAAAGAAAAATATCTCGCATCAAAGTTGTGAGGTTTGAAAGGGCTCATGGAGCGATGACCTTGAAATGACCTTGAACCCCGATTTTTGAGGTCAAAACAAGGTCGTGATTCTTTTTTGAAATGGCAACCTCGGTTTTTCCTTGCACATTCAAATTTCACGTAAAAAAATACGCACCTTTTATGGGAAACATTTATTTCGAAAACACTTGGTTTTCTCGCTGGAGGGGGCTGACGAGTTAACTTTAGACATTCGAATACTCGAAGAGTACGCAATATCCGGAGAAACGTCCCAGAAGAAACTTTCAACATTAGAGAGGAAGGGGGGGGGGGGGGGGCGGCGAGAAAAATGGTGACCTTGCTACTGATCCTGAACAAAAAGTTCAATTTGACATTGAATTTTTGGTTCAAGGTCAACGGCAAGGACCCCATTTTTTGTGACCGTTCTAACCTCGAAACTTTTATTCGAAACATTTCTCGGGGTATTCCGTCCTCTTCGAGCATTCGGATGTCTGAAGTAAAAAAACTTAGCCTGGCAGCACCCTCCAGCGAGGAAAAAAGCATTTTCGAAACAAATGTTTTCTGTAAAAGATGCGTATTTTTCCACGCAGAATAGGAAAAGCAATACGAGATAGGGGTTGCTATTTGAAAAAATGAGCTTGACCTGGTTTCGACCTTGAAAACTGGGGTTCGAGCTCATTTCAAGGTCATCATTCGATTACCCTTTTTAAACCTCACAAGTTTTATGCGAGACATTTTTTGCGAAAATTTGTGGCTCAAAAGATATTGCCCCGAATAGATTAGAATGGGACACCCCGTATAGCAGAGTCCATTCTTCAGCTATCGTAGAATTTTCCTTGCCTCGATCGCAATTTGCTGCTTCCATACTCCAATCCCCTGCCATAATTAAAGTACGCTTTTCGATTGATCCGAGAATTTGGCGTAGAGGATTCGAATAATCTTACTCGACCGCTAATCTTACCTCGCTCGGTTTTTCTCCAATTTCTAGGCAACTATAAGACCTTGCATAATCGAATGATATACCATAGAGTTTGTGTCGCTACTTAAAATTCGATTTCTTATCTCATTCAACAATTTCCAATAGCCAATACGAATTTCTGAAATCTTGAAACATCGATTTCACCGTCGGCGTCCACGACGTTTGTGAAATGATTTACCTTGAACTTAGACAGCGATCGAGATCCTTGAGACACGGTAATGTAAATATTTTCAAGCTGAAACTTCATTTGATAATCTTGAGAGCCCTCAACAAGTAATTTCAAGCATCTCAGACGTCACTTCCAACATATTCTATTATGGCATTGTGACACGAAATTGTGACAACATTCGAAATTCTACCCGTAGCAGACTCTATTTTTCGATTTCTAAACCAATGAAAATATTCCAATTCCCATTCTAACTTTTATTTTCTGACAACTAATTTATTCAGATTAGATGCCCATGTATAGACACCATATATTCATTTGGCTGTTGTAAGTCAGTATTACTTCAATTTTGTTATTAACCTCCCGATCTAGAGGGAACTTATTGTAATGACCCGGAAAATCGAAAGTGGAAATTTGACGACATCTTCACGTTTCGAGACCTCTAGAATCTTGCTCTGACATTTTCAGCAACACGTCTCTGTGCGTGCGTGTGAAAAAATACTGAGTTTCGTTGATTCCAGTGTTTCTTATAAATTGTTGCTCTCTGAACTTTGTATGGTAATTATTGTCAATGCTCGTGTTCCTGCAACTTAAGCGTCTCATTCGAAAAATTCTCCGGGTAGAAGACTTAAAAATCAAAACAAAAGATAATGGGCAGAAAAATGTTATATCCTCATTATTAATCCGGAGGGGGGGGGGGAGTTAAAATTGTTATCGAAAATGAAAAAACAAAATACGCGATAAGAAACATGTATTCAATAGAGAAAAAAAGAAGGGGGAAATGAAATGATCGGGAAGGTAGTATTTATTTTTATTTTTATTTATCCATGAAATAATCCCATGAATATTGCTAAATACGTCGAGAATATCACAAGCTCAATATGTGAGGGGTGACGAAAATTCTCAACAATAACTAGCAACGACGTCAAGCAGCCTGCCAAAGGATTTTCACCTGCAACACCATCGATTTCATTTGTAATCCGCAAATCAACATTCGATCGAAAGTCAAGAAATCGTTTCCGTGGCAGACTTCGTTTTATTATCGAACCTACGCACTTGGGTTTGTTATTCAAAAATTATCCCACTGGTCTTTTTTGTTTTGTACAAAATACTCTTGTCAGATGCGATTTAGAAGAAGAGAAATGGCAACGAAATTACGATTGATCGCGACGGAAAGCCGGGCCATTTCCTTGTACCATTTTCAGTTCGATTCTTCACGGCAAAGAGCCCCAAGTAAGTACGTCTCTCGTCTTCGTGAAGAATATTACAACACGTTTCAAAAATCAAAAGAAGAATTGAGAGAAGGAAAAATAGATGAGAAACGGTGTTGGCAGTCACCTTATCTGAAAATGGATCCTCTCACTCTACCTGCTGCATTTTGTCAATGTTTACGCAGATCTCACGTAGGTATCTTATTACATTTCACAGGGATGAAAGGGTAAACAAGAGCCTGTTAGGTGAGCCCAAGTAATCTCAGCCTGTAGGATATACTATCTGGAATATTCGAGTTACCATAACTAACATTCGCATGCTTTCCAATTTGCAAGAAATGAGCTTCACGAGCCGGAGCGTTCGCAAGGGGGGGGGGGGGGGGGCAAAGCTGGCACTTGCCTCCCTCCCCCCACCCCGCCCTGGCCGCCTGAAATTGCAGGGTTTTTTTTCCACAATTACGGACAAAACAAAAATGTACTTGGGAGGGGACGGCCCAATGGAGGAAAACTAGTTCTTGATTGGTTTCAGAAACATTTCCAAGCCAATCGAGAACTAGTTTTTCCCTATTAGGAGTACTTCAGAGCTTGTAAGTTTAAGGCATTTTCGGGATTTTTTTTAAGGAAATAATAATGAACTACAATATTGAAATTTTGTATATATATTGTACTACTCAAATAGCGTACCCAATCATTTGTACAATTCAAAACATTTTTTTAGAATGATTTTGAAAATTGCGCTGAGAATGACTCTCTCAAAAAATTGGCACAAGGGATTTTGACTCTTCTACTCATCTGAAAAATAAAAACCAAGAAAAATTATTAACTTTTTTCTTGATAACTTCTTATTTTTTGCCTCAAAAAACTGAAGCAAAACACAACTCACTTGTTCTGACACCGACTATAGCCACGTTCATACAGATTATTAATTTTCTTGGTTTTTATTTTGCAGATGAGTTAAAGAACTCAAAATCAACTGGGCCAATTTTTTGATAGTCATCTTCGGCGCTATTTTTGAAATAATGAAAACACTTTTTTGACGATTGTAAATTGATTTTGTATGCTATTTGAGTACTATAATATATCTAAGAGGTTTCCATATTGTTGTTTATTATTATCACCTTAAAAAAAATCCGAAAATGCCTCGAACTTACATGCTCTAGACCATCGCCCCTCCAACCGAAACCGGGCAACATAAAATTAAAAGTTATACATTAATGATTCTTGGTAAAAAAAATAATTGATAAAATTCAATGTATAACGAGAATGATTACTGAGATTCCAAGAGAATTTTTTTTAAAAATTGAAAAAAAATATGTAGAAAGGAATAAAAAAAAGAAATTGAAAAAAATAGAAAAAAAATATTTAAAAAATTGAAAAAGACATTTCGCTCTGAATCGAAAGTTGTGTTGAACTGCGTTACGAATGATTGCATTTCTTACGACTCATCCAGTTTTTAAATGGGGATTGTGGATGGTTTTTTTTAACGTTTTTCTATTAATCATGTAATATTGGAAGATGTGGAATAAAAGGATTTTCTAAGATACCTAATATCGAATTTATTGTCGAGGTCGCATCGTTTTGTGGGTCTTGGCTCGCGATTGTCGGAACACGCGAGTAGTACTCCACGTTTAGCTATACTACTGATGAATGGCTAATGCCACGCGCGTTCCTTTTATTTATATACTAAGTGGATTCGTAATGTAAGCTGAGATACCGAAGTAGACCAAATGTTTATATATCACAGAGACGGTCCGGTGATTTCTCAAGATTGATGGACTTCGTATCGCTCGAGCGATTGCTATTTTATGTGGGCACGAGTGTTACGAATGGTGTCGGACAATATGACGCGAATCCCCGGCTGCCGATAAGCCTTTCTCGAATTCTTGCGACGCAAAATATGAAAATCATAATTCACTTTTTCGTTCACCCGGACAGATGCCAGCAAAGAATTATGACAATCCCGCGCGACGACAAACTCGTAGTTCGTCATTGCAATGTCTTCACGTCCACATCAATCATGAACTAAGTGTATATACCTCGGGGGTGTCATTTTTGGGCAACTTTTTATTTTTAACCGACAAACAGACCGTATACTTTCGGAAGGTGAAAACAGACGTCTGTTAAAATTTGAGATCTCAATATTAATATTAAGAGGTGCCTCGTTGCGAATTTCGTTTTCCCATTTATATAACGTGGAAAAACAGTGTTGTAGGTTTGACATTCCATACCTCCCCAGTGGAAAATCTTACAGATCGGTCCGAGACATATTCTTGTAGAGAACTGAACCCTCTTCGAACCTTTAAAGAGGTCTTCAACAATGTTTTGATAATCATAGCCGTTCAAATGATATTCGAGTTCAAAGTTCATAATATAGAATAATGAACGATATTTCACTCGTGAGTATTTTATCCATATTTTATCGTGAATATTACGAGTAGTAATATTTATCGGTCGTGGATGAGTAAAACTATGCAGTAAATTTAATGGTCTACAAAAAAGTCAGTTGATATTTTTCGACACCGTTAATAATTTTCCTGTAATATTAAATAAATCCGATGAATTTTCATCCATTTCGAAATTTGAACTCGAATATCGTTTTAGCGGCTACGTTTATCAAAAAAGTCTCACATACCTTTTTTGTAGAGCGTTCCATTCTCTTCGGAAATATGTCCTGGGCTAACATGTGCGATATCCCATTGTCAAGATATAAAATTACAAATCGGGAAAAACTTTTTTTACCGCGTTATTTAAAGGGAGAAATAGAAGTTCGCGACGAGGAACCTCTTAATATTAATATTAAGCGGTCAAATTTCAACGCACATTTCCGAAATTGCTAAAAAAACGTCCCGGATCTCTCAACTTCGATAATCGGATATTCAAAGCTCATGAAAACCAGTAGCTAATTATTTTGAGCGTGAACAAAAATTACGTTTCCACAAAAACAATAAGTTGTGAAGCATTTACCTCGAACAGAATCGTCGTCTTTGAAAATTCTCGTTTTCTCATACACGTGGAGTTCGGTGCGCAACCGTGCGCAAAGTGCGTAAAGTGCGCAACGTGCGTTAAACACTAAAATAATAAATTGTAGAAATGAAAGTCTCATTTCATGACTAAAAAATGAATAAATAACCATTTTTGCAATAACAAATAATATGAAAATTTGAATTACAGATAAAAAAATGCGTTATTTCATGTTTTGCAAACCTTCAAACACTATAATGAATTCTAGAAATGAAAGTCTTCTTGTTTGTTCTTGTAAACAAAAAGTTTTTTCGTATGTCAAAATTGCGACTCTGATTAAATTGATTTTCTGTGTTTTTCATCGTAAACATGTCAAAATGTATTAAGAACAATAAAATGTTGCATACCATTCCATAAAAACCGTTTTCAGTACATATTCCGTGCAATTTCAATGGTGGCCCAACTCTGACTGAAATGGCCCAACTCTGACATTTTTTTTTTTTCTTTCGTCAATAACTTTTTTTTCCCTTGTCACAGCAAGTTGCTATACATATATGTTTTAGATAAAGATTTGAACTTTCGAATTAAAAGAAAAATTTGGAAATATTCAAATTTTTGAAAAAGATATAGACAATAATTAAAAAGTGGCCCAACTCTGACGACCTTCCCCTACACATTCGCACTATGGAATATCAGGATAAGAATTATACGCGCGTACTTGTACTCGATCTCTCGTTAGAACTGCGAATGGTAAAAAATTGGCCAAAGAATAAGAAAACAGTCGTGGATCATCAGTCCGCTTTTGAACGAGATGTGCGGATAATTTTTTGCGAGTGTTGCGAAACATTCGTGAACATGAATATTACAAAGCGATCGGGTTTCCAAAAAAATGCATCAGAAGGTGGAATAAGTGGCAAATGTTGGGAGATCCATTTTCGAAAAGCAGTCTTATTAGATAATTCCTTAGTGAAGGAAACGAAGAGCAATTCCAATGGTGAACGTATTTTTCCTTCCACAAAAGTGGATCGATCATCTGTGATTATCTGCGGGCTACACCTTCTGCCATCACCCTCGATATCGCTGGTGAAGAACGTTCGACTCCTAACATCGTATTTGATCCCTCATCAACGGAATCTTTTTCTACCGTTCGCATCAGTGGCGTTTGACGCTATTTTTTGCGGGGTTTCATTACTTCCCCGCTTTTTTTCAACCCGACCCTCCAGCTACGTGGTCGGCGGTTCGCAGAAACAATCACCGCTAGATTTTCCTATCGCGCATCACGCTCGACAAACTTTATCAAAAAGGTAAACATTCGAGTTGCGATTTCGGATCGTTGGTATTTATTTATCAAATAATTCGCGTCGCGCGCTCGGTTCGAACCAGAATGAAAGAAAAACTCTGTCAGCGCGCGCGATATTTGCGCAAAATTGACCCTTCAGTTCTCAATTTTCGTCACGCTTTGTGTACATTTTTCAAAATGGCTAAGCGTAAACAATCATTTCCGGGACTTCGTTGGATAGAAGCTTCTCTGAATTCCCATAAATTGGGAATTCTGATATTTGTTTCAGAATAGCCCCCTTATCAACGTCCATTCCTGATAATTATCCAATAATTTATCGGAGGTCACTGTTGTCAAAGATGTTTTTGGTCCTCGAAAACGAATTAATCGAACGCAGTTTTATTTTATATTATATGTTATTCCCGCTTCATATTGATAGCCCAATGTGTTTCGTCTCGAAAAATGGATTGCCGCAAAGCTAATCTTGTTACCATGACTGCCGTAGCGTTGCTCGAAATAACGTTTGATGACCGCTCGAGCGAGGGTATCCTTCCTCGCCCTCGCCAACCTACACCCGCTATTTCACACACCACTACCTGCAATGGGGTAATTCGTATTGTTACCAAATGGAGACAAATAGCTTGAGAAACCGGTTTCTTTTTCACACCGCTCTATTTTATCGTATCTCGTTGTATTTCTACCTGGAATCATAAAATACGTTGTGATATATACCACGTTTTTTTGCCCAACGTGGTTAAGGTAATCTTCAATAACATTGAAGATTATAGAAAGGAAGCGAAGAACCACTTCAAAAGACAATGTCATTCTATGGGAAAGAACTGCTTAATTGTAAATCCGAGTATTGCCGCTCAGCAGCTGAGTTGTTCCGCCCAAGAAGGACCCCGGAACAATCTTATGAAAATTGGATCTCGGTCCAATTCATTAAAACTTCGATATATTGCTGTCCTTCATATCCTGATCGAAACTTTCAAGGGGCACTGGGTCCACAAATCGATAGTTTCATTCAGGATCGAGGTCACTCTTTCTCTTTTCTCTGGATGTGAGGAAGTCATCGCAGTATTTGCGCGATAGTGGTCCATGAGGTGAATAACTTCCGAGGATCTATCCATACATATAACATACGCACCGTCGGCATCGGCGTTGTCCGATGTGTACCACGTGGAGGTTGCGCGATCGAATTTTATGCATCACCTAGTCTTTAAAAGATAATATCCTAGGGTATTATTCTACGTGCAAATCGGATCCTCGAACTATTGGTAGATGTGCACGCGTCGAGAGCGTTGTACGGTTTTCAGGATACGCACGACAGCAAGAAAATGTCGAATATCCATTTGATACGCTATTCGAGCGTGTACTGGATGCGGGTAAAGCTGTATTTACACGGAGCGTGTTTTCGTGCGTGATTGCTAACTGGCGGCTGAACCGGCCTATGAGCATGCTGCCGAGCACGTTACAGCGAACCTAGCAGGCCAGGCTGTTTGCTCGTATGCATGATTTTGATGTTTGGTCCGGTGCAATATTTTCAGCAGGCTTTCAAGCTGCTGCGTTCCTTGGCCATTCGCATCGCACCAAATCGGCACGTGGGTTGGCTGATATTTTGCTGCGGCGGTTCTGTTGTTCCGTATAGAAAAGTCATGGCTGCCTCAAGTGCTTGGTCGCGAGAATAGATGTCTGTATTAATTGATAAATATCGCGAGGAGATATGTCTTTACGCTGTAGAAAGCGCAAATTACCATAATAAACATTTACGTAATGACGCGCTGGAACGAGTTGCCACTGCTGTCAACAGAGTGCGTCCCGGCGTAACCTCAAAAGATTGTTTGACGAAGGTGCATCCAATGCGAAATCAATTCATTTTCGCGTCTTCTAGGAGCGTCGCAGGCTGCTCAGCGTGCCTCGTCCGAATAGCTATCATGCAGCGCTCCCAGCAGCGCACCATACAACGTACAGCACGCTGCGTGCCCTGCTAGTAATCACGCACGAAAAGACGCTTCGTGTAAACACAGCTTAACAGACCCATTTAAGAAAGTGAACAGCTGACTACGGCACTCGATTAAGAGTGAAAGGATCTATGACAATCTCAGAAAACAATCGACCCTTTCAAGGGCGACACGATGTATAAAATCCGATCGCGCAACTTTCACGAGGTGTATATCGGGTAACGCTGATGCCGAGGGTGCGTATTGCAATGATTCACGGTGAATTTGAAGCCAACGTTTGCGTTTCCCGCGTCAAATTCCTAGGGACCGTGCGCGTTGTGCGTGGAGATCTTGTGCGTCGAAAGGCCCGCAACAAAACCGGCGAACACCTGAGATTCGCTCTCCTTTTCCTCCGTCCGTGCCACCGTCAACTTGTATTGCTGAGTGAGAACACCAAAGAATTTCTTCCTTATTATTAACGCTTCCCGACGTTGGTCAGCACCGGGTCCACCTGAATCTTCGAACCAAGCCAACGGCGTAGAGCAAACGGGTGGCACGCGAAGAAGGCGGCGAAAAGCGAGCCAATGAATTGAAAAAAAGGAAAAAGTTAGCGCTTACACTTACCATCTCAGAATCTACCGTTTTGCCGAGCTACCCGTGGCATTCGGTTCTCTCTGTTATGTCCATTGATCTTCTTATAAATATATGAAATGATTACAGCATGTTATACGTGTGAATAGATCATCAGAAATGATCGACTTTGTGGACCACTTATTGCTCAAATACCGCGACTACTTTGTAACACCCGGAGAAATGAGAGAGAGAGAGAGAGAGTGATTCGATCCTCGTTGCCCTGCCTCTGAGAACAGTGACGATCTCCCTGTTTGCCCATCGATGGGCAAATACCGTAACTTTGAGGCTCTGTATCTCGAAAACTATTGATTTTTGGACCTAGTGCCTGGTGAAACTTTTCATCGGGACATCAAAGACCACAACATATTGAACTTTCAGGGAACTTGACCGGGATCCAATTTTGATCAGATTGGTGCGGCGTCCTTTGTCGACTGTAGTTGGAATTCCAACTTGACGGTAACACACCGGCAATAGAAACGTCATCTCCAGAAAACTTGAGAAAAATTATGAAAAGCCATTTGATCTATTTATTATATCGTGGCAGGTAGATAAATGTCCAAATATGTCCGCGTATCAATGCATAGGAGACACGAACGTGCAGAAAGAACACGTTAATTTTAACGATGCTCAAAAAATATATGTTCTAATCATATTTTTTCTCAACTTTGTTTTTATACTGTTTGGATGAATGCATATTAATAATTTAGATAAAAATTCTAGACAGAAGATTTGTTCTTGGATTTATACGCGTTTCGAAAAAAAAGTCAATTATTTATTTTTGAAAACGGATATTGGAAATTAATCAAAATAATCGTCATAAAAATAAGGATGATCCTTGATCTGCATACGCTGGACAAGCCTCACGAGTCCATTCTCTGCAAACTTCACATTGCATCTAGTCTCCTTTGCACAAAGTGCAAAAGTATGACTTCTGGTGCTTTGTGTTAGTTTTTAGGTGTTGTTCCTGGTGCCTACTTGATTGTACAAGAAACAGGGTCGAACAAAATATTATTTTCAGCTGCTGAAGCAGATATTTATTCATAAAATATTTCACATCCACTTTGATCGTCAACAATTTATGCATAAGTTTTATCCTTAAGGGTAAAACGCATGATTGTCATTTCGTTTTGCCCGTTTCGTATTTTATTCACAAAACCTAATCTCAAACAAAAACGGTTGAGCAAAAACTTTAGACGAATATGGGGCATTCCACGCCTAGTCGACCGGTGTTGAACCCCGAACATCTAAAAATCATTACATGTTTCATTTCTAACATTCTACTCGGTAAAAACGCAACCTGATTTTTTTTCAAATTTTTTCTGTCAATCTTTAATTTTTTATAAATATTTAAAGTCGATTGCGAATGCTCATTTCTAAAAATCTGAAAGAATTCTCAAAAATCCGGTGAACGACACAACATCTCTCGCTTAGGAAAACGCAGGCCGAATTTTTTTTCCACTTTTTCATCACCTAATTCGGAATTTTGATATTCGTAAACCCAAAATTCAATTATTTCAGCACTGCTCGTTTGTTTTAAACATTCTTACATCGAACAATTTTTTCTAGCTCCGAATTAAATGGCGGCTATTCGTACTGTACGTAAAGGTGAAATAAAAAATTGTGTCCAATCAGAAGTGATTCCAAAACGTATCTTTTCTATAATTCTTTGATAATCCATAGATAATGAAATTTTCCGCACTCTCTCGGTATATTAGTAGATATCTTTGACTAACTAGAGTGGCGCATCGTCGAGTTGTTCAAACCAAACATTTACAACTAAAGTGACCCTCGTTTGACGCTTACGATTTGATCCTTCGTTAATTTTGGGCTTAACAATTTGAAAACTCCGAATTGAGTGTTGAGAAAATAGAAAAAAAATCAACCCACGTTTTTTTCAACGAGGGGTAATTCGTGTCGTTCGCTGGGTTTTTGAGAATGTTGTCATACTTTTAAAAATGGGCAGTCGCATTGGACTCCAAATATTTATAAAAGATGAATGTTCGAATGAAATTTTTTTTTTAAATTCAGGTAGCGTTTTTGACCGGGAGAATGTTGGAAAAAAATATGAGATGATTCCGAGATGGTCGGGGTTTAACACTGGACGAGTTGGCGTCGAATGCCCTACACGTTGTTCATACGTTTACTTACTATAAGCGAAATTTACTATAAATATCGCTAGCCCTGGTTATAATGAGATAAACAGAAGGTACTCACGGTGGCTTTATCATCATTCTTTCAAGCAGATTCAATTTTTTTACACGGAACGCGCAGGTAGGGGAAGGTGGGGCCATCGGGCCAGGGGGCTAAACGGCCCGGCAAAAATAAATTCATTTACTTGTACTCTCGCTTCATAGGGGACCTACGAGACGCTGACGATCATCAAAAATTTGTAGGGTGGGGCTAAACGGACAACTCGAAAAACAGTGACGTATTGGCATTTTCATGTCGAGGTAAGTGGAATAACACTATACGCAACGTGGTCCTAGAGAAAAACTCAGAATACCGGAGATAAATGAATCAGTTTCCGTTGTGTCTCACACCCCCGAGAGAGAACTGGTTCAACACTCGACTAACCCGCTACATTCTTGAGCTGAATAAATTCACTTGAATTTTTTCAACTGAGAATTTTTCATTTAATTTTGATTTCTACAATTTCATTCGATTTCGTGATGATCTCATCCATTTAATTCAAATCCTTTTTTCAAATCGAACTCAATTCTCTTTCTCTCTCAGCCACTCTATAGTTCATGTTGAAATTCGGAAGTTTCGAATGATGATTCACGTGTTAGAAAAAAATATTGATTTTTTGTTCGTTTTCCTGGTTGATTTTCATTCATTCATTCGAGTCCCAGCAATTCGGCGCATTCACGTTAATTCCAGTAGATGAAAACGAATTTACAAAATTAGTGACTCGTCAAACAAATGGAAATAGCAGTACCTAAGCAATTTTTCTGGGGTAGGCGACTGCCCTATTTTTTCGATTTCGCATCGTTTTCAGTAGAACCACGTTGCATATAGCGCTGTCTCATTCACCTCGACGTGAAAATGCCGTTGCGTTGCTTTTTTTTGAGTTGGCCGTTTAGCCCCACACTGAAAGTGTTCGATGACCTTCAGCGGAGTCACATTGCATACCGTTTCGTACGGCCCCCCATGATCCGAAAGCGCGAGTGGGACAATTTTTTTTTTTTGGTGGGCCGTTTAGCCCCCCTGGCCGTTCCACCCCACCTTACCCTACTCACCGATCTATGCTACCGTACGAAAACGGTGTCCTGTAAATCCGTACCACTGAAAATCAGTCCCACTGCGGAGTTTCTGTGAACAGCCAGGGTGAGATCTTTTGGGAATACCTACTAGTACCTGGCCCCGAGCCTCCCCGAGCCAATGCCCTTTGAACAATGCTTTGGGAATTCTTCCTAGTCAACCACTACCAGCTTTCTCTCTACAACCCTCATTGCTGTTCTAACTTCGCTAGTGTTTAGTTCGTGAGCTCTTTGTGTGTATATATTACTTGTTCGGTATGGAAATAACAACGACCAGCCACGGTAAGGCATGTGCTCACTTTGAAGGATATTTGTATGTCGTAAAAAGAAGAAATGTAGACCGAAATGTTGTTTGGCGCTGTTCAAAACAACAATCGACGAAGTGTCGAGGTATACTTAAGACCATTTAATACAAAGTGAAAAACTGAAGAACTGCGCATCGCTGGTTGTGATGTGACTCATGGGGCAGGTAGCAAGTAGCCAGTATTCATTGTTACGGCGAACTATAGAGTGAGACAGATTTTCACAAATTCCTTAGTGGGACCGATTTTCACTAGTACGAATTTACCCTCACTCTACGAAAACGGACATCACTTCACGCGCGTAACGAACTCTATCGCTTCATATCGAACTAGAAGAGTTATCCTTTTTGCCCGTCCTCTCCGTCTCGCTCGCCCATCTCCTACTGTTGACATCCGTTTTATCCAGTTTTTACCACATTCTCCGATTTTTACCTCCCTTTGCCGGAGTTTGTGGCGCTATGTTTCAACTGGACACTCGATTTTTACGGCAGACACGGGTATTCCGCTTTTTTGTTAGGAATCCCTGTACTTCTCCGGGGAAAAATCTTTCTCAAACTCCCACGTACGCGCGCGAAGGCTCGCGTGAGCGACAATGACATCGGTTTTTTCCCACTCATTTTTCCACATGTTTTATTCGCGTATTCTATGAATTGTGGAGCTGATAATTTGTTGTCCCATTTCTCATGGTCCTACATTTTTGTCAAACTAAATAATTTACTGCTGTTTGTTTTTTTTTGCTGACTCCAGTTTTTTATACAAGATCGCCAGCTGCCTCCGCTATTTCTAAGTGAGTATGTGCATGTCTATGAGTCGAATCCTTGCAGTTTTGACCTTTGATCAATTTTTAATTGAACTATTTCTACAAAACGATCAGCTGCTGCGCAATAAGTCCCCTTAAAACGAGAGAGCAGTTAAGTGTTAAGGAAGAAAACTGATTCTAGCTGGATCTTAAAGTATTCTACACTTACGGAGGACGTGAAGGATGGGCAGAGTACCGGTATACCTAAATTGATTTGTAACGCTTTAGAGTTTATGTCGGAAAAATGAAAAAACACAAAACTTGTACAATCGCCGATGAAGTTTATCAAAACTGATGCGCATCTTTGAAAGAGTTGAATTCAAAATCTGCGAAAATTTGACTAGTCATCAAAAATGATAATGACAATACTGAAAAATAGACTCAAGGTAGAAAGAAGTTAAGTGAAACTAAAATAATCTCAGAGATTCTTTTAGTTTCACTTAACGTAGAGTAGTCTTTTAGTCGATTAGAATCTTTTTTAAAAATTTTGAAACCACTTTAGGCCTCAAATCAATTGTCAAAATTGCGAAAGGGAGAAGTGCGAGGAGGTTTTGGTTGACTTCCCCCTTTCCGTAAACATAAGCTAGCAAGAGTAGAAGGACTCTAACTAGTAACATTATAACTTCAAATCTCCTACGAAAGCGAAACTCAAAGAATACAAATTTATTGGCTCCTACTGA
Organism: Arge pagana; assembly: GCA_963969455.1. Classification (NCBI taxonomy): domain Eukaryota; kingdom Metazoa; phylum Arthropoda; class Insecta; order Hymenoptera; family Argidae; genus Arge; species Arge pagana. The sequence continues at coordinate 8,663,497 of OZ018314.1, read as the reverse complement.
CCGTTTTTTATCAATATATTACATTCAGAGGAGCGGTTTATATTGAAAAATGAATTGATATGTATTTATAAATAGTATCGTACTACTTTTGTATCAAATAAAATTTATTTGCCACATAAAATAGACTGAATCTTTAGAAAAACAGTATAACTCGAAATATTAATTTTGCAATAAACGTTCGATTTTTTCAAATAATGTCAGATTCATTACACGTGTAATTGATTTCCCGATAATCCTCTCAAAGTATTTTGCTGCAACCCGATTCTATTATTAGTTTCCCTCGTTTTTCTCGTTTTTCCCAACATCACGTTTTTCGAGTCTGAATTATGTTGAATTATTACTATTTAAAGAGTGTCGATACGATACTTCCAGCCCAACTTGAATCACGAATCAGCAGGGCTGTCAAGTTTCAAACGACAAGATAATCCATTGGTCCGTTAAATTTAATTCTTTAATGGACATGTTTTTCATTAGAAAAATCAATTCAATGGTTATTTAAAATTTCTCTGTCTATAAAATAAACTAATAGCTTGTGAAAATTGTTCACAGTAAAAGAACCAATGGTTAATGAAAATGTTTACCATTGATAAAATAAATCAACGCTTGATGAACATTTTTCCCATTGAAAAAATTGATTTAACGGTTGATGAACATTTTTGCCATTGGAAAAATAAATTCAATGGCTAATGGAAACGCCACTGCATTGAAGAATGTAATGCATTTTCTACAATCCTACGAAACAGACGTTGCTTATTGGTTTCCAGTAATCGTCAATGTTTTCTTCACCTCGCATTCGCCATTTTAATACCGAGCACTTGACGAGCCACTGTAATTATTACTCAATGATATTAGTATCCACGAGCTTGATTTCAGTTGACGTTTAAGGTGGTTCGTATCACTTTGGGAATAAACGACAGAAATCTGTGAAATTAAGATACGATGTCAATAAAGTATGTCAAATTCGTTTGCAATCAAGAAATACCATAGTTGACGAATTCATTTTCGAGAAAGTTGCTACCGGAAAATTCTCACTTCAACGCGTAGTCTTACGAACAAAATTACAAAATCGACTCCAACTCCTCCGGAGTTAAACGACAGACCTCGAGAAATGAAATTTACATTAATAGCATTTATTTCAAAGAATATTTTAGTTACAAGAAAGAATAGGTTTGACGACTTTAATTTTGAGAAAATCACGAGAAAAGTGTAGGATACGAAAATTGGTTCTTTCTGCTACTGCGAGTAAAACTTATAAATTTCCGTAAACATTTTTGTCTGGTACATTTTCGACGACTTTCCACTCTTTTAGTTAGGTATAGCTATAATAAGTATACCTATGAAGAAAAAAAACAGTAATAGCCATTCAAGACATGCGTGCTCCTTACTTGCTACGATACTAAACGACGAAGCCACCTTAACTTTGGACGCATCGATGTGATATAAAGCAAGACAGCGGATGGACGACTGTAATTTGAATTTAAAGGAAGAAGCGACAAGGAATATTCGTCTCTCCGTTTTTTTCTACACAATAACGTAATTTTGCAGAAGAAATAAAAATAACCGCGTTGGCAAAATTTGGGCCGTGGTGCACCGGTGTGGTTTTTGCTGTGGTACGTGTTTCGATGCTTTCGGAGAAGCGATCGTTTCGCTTGATGATAAGCTTCGTCGAAAGCCTTCGCAGAGCCAGAAATAGCAGTTGGATCTCGACTTATCGGGTAGTTACGTCGCGCGAGTTATGCCCATCGTATGTGATTCCTCCTTTTATCAATCGAAGGGTTGCCACGCGACGCCATCTGACACTACCACACCGACGGAATTCGTTCGGTTCCCTGCTCTCCCACGCGAGAGCTTTCCATGACTCGTGGTACGACGTGGCAGATCTTCGATAAGCGGCTCGAGTTTTTTATACCCCTACTATGTTTCGAGAGCTCATCTCCGCGGGCAAAAATGCCACGGAGACGATATTTTCCTGGTATCGTGAGCCCTTCGAGTTATCTCTCGCCTTCGGACGTCTCGGGCTCGTTAATTCCATGCGCGTCACAATTGAAGGAGAAACGAGAAAAACTATTTCTTTCGAGTCCAAGTATCGTTGATTTCTCGTTCGAATAACCTCCACTCGAAATGCTCTTCATCGTCGCCGTCAAGTAAGTGCTCATATCGAGCACTTCGGTATCCATCTCTGAACAAAAATGCGACATTGGACTTATTGTTAGAATTTCCGATCGATGTTGATTCTCAAATGGATGTACCGAGCTTTCATATTAACCCCGCGTCAATTCAATATCGATTGGCTCAAATCTTCGGAATATATTATTCTGGATTCGTTTCTAAGCTTTTTAAGGCTGAATTTTGGTATTTTCCGAGATTCTCAACGAAAATATGAATCAGCAATAATCTTTTTCCACCGACTTCCAGGAATCTTTTGTCCACTGATGAAAATGTCGAATCTGAAATTCGGGTCTCAATGGTTGACGACGAATTGACTGTCAAGAAGAAGAATCGTGCACCGAAAATCTACCAAAGCAGAGAATCGACTTAGCTTTTGCGCTTTTCATGACAACAACACACTTGCCCTCGAATGCTATGCGATTCCGTCAATATAAACATTGAGATGTTTCATTTTCAGGCGATTTCTTTTTCTTGGTCCTACCTGAAAATCTGATGATTTATTATATATATATATATATATATATATATATATATATATATAATTCCGCTGGAAAAAAAATCTTAAGTGAATTAGAGGCTTTACTCTTTCAAAAATTTGATTTCCCATTTAAAATAACACAGGACTAATTTTCTTTCGGTTTTAACTCGATTTTTCGGTATTCAAACAATGTTTTAGTGAAAAAAATAGGTATACAATTTTTGTAGGGCTTTGAACTTTCTACAAAAAAATCCTGTGAGCAAACACTGTCCGACCAACAGTTTTCGAGTTGCATAGTTGGAAACGTGAATGTTAATAATAATTGACAAGAAATTGTCTTTAAATTGGAATTTTTGGATCTTACACTGAATATTATCCCACAATAGACATTATAAGCTGTTGAATTGTTTATTTTGGAAGCTACTTTTTGTATTGAGTAAATGAAAATAAATTTCGATCGATAATTACTATAAAATCAAAATACCAGTGAACTAAAATTAAAACTTTCGCGCATATTTTAGTTTTCAAACTTGTTCTAGTTCTATTTTATGACACGGTGACGCAGTTTTTAACTTCGTCTACTTAAATAAAATTTGTTTTTAATTATTATTAACATTCACCTTTCCAGCTCTATAACTCAAAAACTGCTAGTCGGACAGCGCGTACTCAGAGGAACTTTTTGGTAGAAGATTTAAGCCTTACAAAAGATATATACTCATTTTTTCCTCAACAATTTTTTGAATACGGAAAAATCGAGTTGAAACCGAAAAAAGTTTTGTTCTGTCTTCTTTACATTGCAAATCGAATTTTTAAAAGTGTGAGGCATCTAGTTTACTTAGAATTTTTTTCCACTGAAAATATATATTTTTTCCAAATGGAATATCAGATTTTCAGGTCAGACCTAAAAAAATGTCGCACAAAAATGGACCCCCTAATAAACATTCGCACGAAGCAACGAATTATATTATTCAACAGTTATTACAAGCTCTCACGTTTTTTCTTGTATCTGTGGTGAGTAGTAATATAATGTAATGGATTTCGCGAGTCGCTTCTATAATTGCGCGATTTACCCCTAACCGTTCGGCTTTGTTGAACTTCGATCGTATTTTTTTTACTGCCTCAGATTTGATGCCCAGGGTAGTAAAAACTCGGCTACAGTTTGCTGTTTGCCGTCCGTGAATCGTTTACTCGGAAACGACTTTAAGTTCGTGGAAAGTATTTTATCCTCCTTTCAGCCTACGATACCCAATGCATTGAGCTATCAACCCTCAAGCTGATTACAATGAAAAACATACCCTGTTATGACTTCGACGCGGCCAAAGATTTCGCAATTGATTTTATTGAAATATTTCCGTTTTATTTCCTCATTCATTTCGTTTTCTAGTCGCGAGCCACTCGAAATATTTGACTACATCGAGGGATAAAAACAAGCTGCAATCATATATTTCCAGGAGACTATAACCAATGGCAGATACTATTAGAGAAAGTACCCAGATTATTGTCTCTTCTCGTTTGGATAGATTTTTTTTTTGGCAAATAATTTCTACTGGGTTTAATTGATATTTTTTATATAAAAGGGCATCTAATTCGGATAATGAAATGACAATTTGCGAGAGTCAAGCGATTAATTTCTGCTTAGAAATAATGTTCTGTGAGAACAACGAATTTTTTGAGAATTTGGAAACCCACTGTAGTTTGATCGTGAAAATTAAATTTTTCATTCGTGTGTTGTTTTGATAGACAATGCTCGACTTTTCTCTAGTTGAACCTCGTCGAAGGTTGGATTAGAAATGGAATCACCGAGAAAATTGATCAGATCACGAACACTGTGAAACATAATTTCTACGACAGCAATGTTGAAAATATTTCACATGAAAAGTCACGGGTATGCAGGGATGAGCATATCACCAATAATAATTGGTTATCGATGTGTGATAACTCCCGTAATTAAAGGCCGTTATGCAATATTAAAGCCGTTATGCATTCAGCGCTCGAAACGGGGCGAACCACTGACAGGGGAACATCGCCAAGTGTCCCCCTCCGATTTGAACGAAACTTTGGGAGATCGTAGAGGGGGTGAAAAAATTGGACACGTATTTTTTTATATCTGCGGAACTCCGCCCTTAGGGGGTGTAATCAACCCCTAAAAATTGCATATTTCGCTATTCCGTAGCTAGCGTAAGACAAACGTCCGAAGATTTTTGGCCGTCAAGGTGGTACTAGGGGGTTTTTGGGGTCGCTGATTTCGGATTTGAGGTCGAAATCCAAAAGTTCAGATGGCTGATCCAAAATGGCGGACCAACTTCCTCCCAAATGGTACGAATTGCTTCAGATTCGTAGAGAACGACCTCAAGTTCGTATTTATGTTGAAAATGAATAGATAAATATTTATAATATATCGATCTAAAAAATTATCTTACATCGTTCAATAACAATTAATACCGTGTGATATATTTTTATTCAGTAGTAGTACTGGAAAAATGCTATGAAACGCCATGTCCCGGGACGTACGCAGGAGCGCGCTGATTTGTTTAAAACGCTGTATTTTAATCCATTTTCATCGAATCGATCTGAAAATTTGAAAAAACTTCTTCGATCGTCGAGCAACGAATGTCTCGCTGACAGTTATTCGTAGCCGAATTTTTGCTCGACTCTTTTTTTCTTTGAACTTATATACACCGGTAAGTCGCGCGCTGCTAATTTTCAATTAAACAATCAAGTGCAATTATTGAAAATTGAGCTTTCTTGCACCCGTCATCGGCGCTAGACTACATTACTCTTGTAAAAAAAATTCAGAAACATTCGACGAAATATGACGCAGTTCGAGCGATATATGTTTAAAAAAAAGTATCAAAAATACTTTCGAAAATTATCAAGTTCTCAACTTTCATCTCTGGAACTAAGCACTTTATTCGAAAACTATAAATACGAAAAAGTTTCTATTTGTACTTATGTAGGTACATGATGGTATTTTTTTTTAAATCATTTCCCTCGCATCGTTAATTTGATAATCCGGGCGTCTCGTTTCAGTGGTTCCGCGTCGTTTCGAGCTCTGGAGGCCCCTATTCCATACGGACATTCAATTATCAATCGGGTCTAAAAATATTGATTATCCAACCGAACAATAATCAATTAAGGCAATTTCTAATTATTTAATCATCAATATTGACAGGTGTCCCAGAATTATTATTCCCAATTTGGATATCGGGACTGAAAGTTTGGCGTTTGAAGTAATCTATCTGTAAGAAATCTCGAAAGCAGGCGTGTTGCGTTGAAAAATACAGAAATAAATATATTTTTACCCTCAAGTGTAAGTACGGAAGGATATAAAAACAACACGTGGATATACCACGTCAGAATTCCCTTACAATCGCTCGGCTTAGAGTTGGTCGGGAATATATCCGTAGACGTTGGAGCAAGCGTGCGTGAGCTTTAGAGTACAAATCATAATTTTCACGAATAATCGATAACATCCTTAATGCGATTATTGATTGGTAGAATAATCGAAAACGTTTTCAACGCCATAATTGATGAACAAAATAATCGAAGGCGTTTATTTTATTGACGAAAAAAAAAACGAAAACGTTCATAAGTATCAATTATTCCCACTTACTAATTTTCGAATACGTTAAACAACTGTGAAATAATGTGCGGATAAAATCCACAACTACGCCGAGCATCGTGAACAAACCGCTCTGCGGACTGTGCTGTGTAATACCGAATTTTTTTTACGGCGAAGCGAGGTGACGAACGCTTCAAAGTTACGAAACGAGGTGAAAACCAACGCAAGTTGGAGTGGCACGTTAGAAAGTAATTCTCTTGGCGACATCAGGACGTTATACTACCCTGGGGACCGGAAGTATTTCCGTGGCTACAAGAAGCTGTAGGTACCTTGATAACAGAACAGTCGCGTTGCGATGATGAGAGATCGTCGAAACACTCGTCTGTCCATAACTTTGCAGCTTCGCGGTGCGTTACTGCAAGAAAATCAGCACGATATAAAATTAGCATCGTACTGCTGATGTCTGCATTCACCTGTGGACAAGAGTCAGAACAGTTAGGGGAGACCGGGGCACTACGGACCCCCTCAAAAATTGGCTAAAAAATGTATTTGTCTCAAATTTATTCATAATTTAGAGCTTTTAAGCGATTTCAGAACAAAATGGAGTATTTCGTGAAAATAATAAGATGGAATACTTCCTTTCTGCTAAAAACCATAAGTTTTTTGCTTACTTGATTTGAAAACAACAATCAACTCGATCATGTTTGAAGATCCCAACGTTTTCGTCTCTATAAAAGTAAAGACTGCAGTCATTTGAAAAAAAAAACATTTTTTTGGAAGGGGGTTCGTTGTGCCCGGGATTTTTGTTGTTGAATTATCGCAAACCAATTATAAATTGGTTCAACGTTAACGTCAAATTTCTAATCGAATAGTTCGAATCATTTGAATATTCGAACGTTTCGAGTGATTGAAAAAAAAAATTGTAGAATAATAAAGTCTTTCATGGAAAAGAAACGCAGTTTCATGTTTTAAATATTAATATTATTAGGTTGAGTTCTTTCAAAATTTTGATGTGAACAAATCAAGTGGAAAACTGTTTCTGGCTTTTTGGAAAATTTTGTTTTTAATTATTGATTGAATTGTAATTTATCATCTTTGCAGTTATTTTTATTTGTTTACAGTAGCTTAGAATTTTTCGTACGTTTAAACCAAATTTGCTGTAAAGTTAGCTACTAAAGCGTATTTGTTGCAAACTATGTGAAATAGAACGAAATTTCGTTTGCCACAATTTTTTTCACTTATTATCGACTGAAGACTCTTTTTGAAAAATAAATTTTGTAAAAAACTTCGTTTTATTGACTGGTATCAAAATTTCAGATTTTTTTTTTTAAATTAGATATTTTATAACTAAATTGGTTGTTGGGAAAAATTGAATAATTTAAACTATTCGAAAAATTCAGATTATTCAAAAAGTTCGAGTTTCGAATTGAAAACAACTATTCGATTGGATTCGACTCGACGACTATTCGCGCACCCCTAGTTTTCAGTCGACAGGGCGATTGTAGCGTGCGTTAGTGGTAGATACCGTCGGGCTTGTCTATTCCCAAACTGAAATATTCTTCTCGTGCGTTTGGGTTCAGTTCGTTGCGAATACGTCGATGGCCACGTGCGAAATCCACGACGTGCCAGACCGAGACTGAGAAGCATCAAAAATCCATCTTACAACGGTTGTCGTCTGTTCGGGCGAAACTGCCTAGAAATTCCTACAGAACTTTTCAAACGCCACAAAGCAAGACGAACTTCTTCGCGGACTGCGAAAGAATTGACCATTTTGTTTTCGCCAAAATATACGGTAAAAGCAACACCGGACGATGACTTCGTATCTGATGTGATTTTCGGCTTGTATGATATTCGTGAGCAATCGCGAAGCTGCGGTTGTCAAAGTGCTCGTAACTTTGGTGTATTTTCTCCGCAGTGTCTAGTAATATCTAAACACATCAACGCAATTCGAATTTTCCTGACGTAAAAGTAAACGAAGACCGACGCTTTCGCTCACCTCCGCTCTTAAAGATCTGGGAAACGCCTTAGAAATGTTCTTGGATACGCGATTAGCAAAAGAAACTAGAAACTCGGTTCGCTCGAATGTAGACTAGTAAACTTCTCTGTGATTATGTTGAAGTTAGCGAGAAGTGAGTTTTCTCGAAATGTCCGCAGCGTAAATCGAGCAATTTGAAGAAATTTATTGCGCAAGCGTCTGAAAAGTTCAGGTTTCCAAGCCAAAGCATCCTCGTTTCTCGGGTGTAACCTACGCGTGATTATGTATTTGTATTCATTCTTTTCATCAAGTGCCACAAAAAAATCGACCAGAGGAAAATATTCGAATTTTAGCAAGTCGAGTTGTCAGTAATTCTGACCCTCAGGTCGCAGTTTCAATTGTTTTGAATATATTACCCGGAGTCAAAAAAACGGTTCAGAATTTGACATATCGTTGCGGAGACTGGTGAACTTTCGAGACTAGTTTCACCCTGTTATAATAATCTCGTCGTTCAAATTGCTCGTAAGATCTGCATCCCATCAAATTTTCCGTCTCAAGGATTTATGTCTCAGCTGGGAAGGATACAGATGCCCCATTCTCAATTGGCGAGGTGTCAAGTTCGCCTGGCAGCTTGATACTCGAGTTTATGTCTCGTGTATCGGATTAAATATCGGACATATCGACGGCCTTGACGAATAATAGCACCGATTAAAAGAACCAAACCAAAATTGCCTTGAAAATTAGAACAATAAAAATAAACAATTTTTTGGTGTTAGTATTCGCCATAGAATTGAGTTTGCTGTTTTGATTCGAGGGGAAATTGTATTGTTGCTTTTATTCGAGGGAAAAATATTTTGCTCAAGGTGCTGTTATTTGCTAGGGTCGTCGATGTATCGTATAATATTGCGAATAATATTTGATCTTATCTCGCTCAATCCTAATCTAATATCGTGTTCGTGGTGAGAAAAATCTAAGTTTCGTGCTTTGTATATATCGAAAGATTGGTTCAATTTATCTCGTCGCGTCACCAGAATAAAATCATCTCGCGCAATCGACAAAATTGCAAAATTGCATTAATAATTCACCCGATGCGTATATCTGCGAGGTGACGACGCGTGAATCTTATTAGCCGAGGGCACATATCCCGCCAACGAGTATTCTCGCAGGCTACATTCTGAGAAATCGAAATGAATGATCGAATGAATTTATTTCTTCAGAATCGAAAGTGACGTAAGATTATGATTCCAACGAATAATATTGCACCGTTGATAAACGTGAGTTATAAAAAATGATATAAATACGCAGTCAGATATACTTCCTCGGTATTGACTGGGTAGACACGCGCGAAGCTCGAATATTGCTTTGCTGGGAGAACGGAGCATTCCTTCGGAATACCTCCGAAGATATTTCCTGAGTCTGGTTTATGAGACAAAAACTGAAATCTGGTCGAATATTTTTCACGCCGACTTCTCGGATGGAATTAGTTTAGCTTTACGAAACGGGCGACGTTGGAGTTGCCGTTACGATTGGTAGGTACCTGAAGTAGAACGGTTCACATATGCTTGCTCGTGCTCACAATAAGACTAGCACTTGCACTCGACCGTGTGGAATCACCAGGACGGCGAGGGCTCGCAAGCATTCGCAAACAGCTGATCCTGATCGAGGGATTTCGCTTCACGATAAACCACAGAAAAAGAGGTAGGTAGCAAGAAACGGGCGATTGTCTTTCGCATTGATCCGGTTGAATTGAACATTCCGTTTGATTGATGAAAACAGCAGATGGGCTCGTTTATATAAACGTCTCAATTCGGACCTTTTCGGTATCTCATCATCTCTTCCTGAGTCAGTGAAACAGAATGTAGCCGCCCCATAGTCGTATTCACGATTGGCCCTTCGTTTCGAGGAACATTCGCGACGCAGACACTATTTACGTGTCACCCAATTTTCAATCCGTACGCAATATATACATGAGAAGCTTTCGACAAATGCATAAAAAAACTCCTGTTAAAAGCATATAAAAGTTTGCGAAGCTTACAGATTTACTCCTGTAAATGGGGCATTCCACGCCAAATCGAACGGTTTGAATAATTTGAATTCTTGACTTCCTTCATTTCCTGATACTTTCAAGTATCCATCCAAAAACTCTGTCTGGTGAAGTTTGGCATTTTTTTGATCACCGGTTCAAAAAACCCTCTTTTTCGGGTTCTCGCTCTTAACTTCTTAAAAAATGGTCGAAATTCAAATTTTTGTTGCTACAATTTTGGTTTTCTCGCATGCTTTTCAAAAAAAAATACCAAACAATTATTCAAAGTATTTACATTTTTGAGATTGTGAGATTTAATCTTATTTTTTAAACCGTATGGACCTTTCGATTTTTTTTGATGATTTTTCATTTCAAACTTTTGTTCGTTCTACAAATTTTACGACCAAGCCGAAGGTTGTACTATGATAATTACTTTTTTTCTATTTTAAAAGTAGTTTAATTATGGTTAATGTCCGAAATCTTTTGTTTCGAAAATTTAAAAGATAGGGCACCAGACACGTACGGTTTCAAAAACAAGATTAAATCTTACAAACTCAAACATCGCCTATGAAAATATCTTGAATAATATTTTTGTATTTTTTTTTGTGGAAAATCATGTAGGAAAACAAAAACTTCAACAACAAAAATTTTGAATATCGACCATTTTTGAGAAAGTTACGAGCAAAAACCGAGAAACAGCGTCTGTTGAACCGATGATAAAAAAATTCAAACTTCATCCAAAATGAATTTTTTGATGGGTACTTGAAGACATCAAAAAATGAAGGACATCAAAAATTCAAATTGTTCCAAAGTAGAATGCCCCAAATTTTACGAATTGTAAGTTTTACATGATAAAAACTGTCAACCTCAAAATCTAAATGTCACATTGAGAATATGACCAATTTTACTCTCGAAAAATGTGCATTTTACAATAGAAAAAATATAACATTCACATTGTTCGTCACGCATCTAATGGTAAATTAAATTACTTCGACTTGACAGGCGTATTTTTCACTTGAATTTTTTGTAGAGAATCCTTTTTTCAATTATATGCTACAAGCCGTTGGTATAATATTATGTAAGCTTTCTGAATTCTTAATCACTTCTCACTTATTACTGACATTAACTAAATTTGCACGATAATGGATTTCTTTTAAACGTAGTGGTGACAAATTTACTCTCGTGAAAATAATATTTTGTTATTGTAAATATTACATAACTTGACTATGTAATTTTACAATACTCAGTCCGGTAAATTTTACTTTTTTTGTTGTAAATATGACATAATTTTCACGTACCCAGACCTGTAATTTTTATGGGAGTTTTTTTGCAGCGTGCGTTCAATTCTATACAGCAGGATTCTCGTTTGAAAACCATCGCAAGCGTGAAGATTCTTCGGCATAAGCGTGAAAGTAGATCATAGACCTGTCGCAAAAGGATGATAGTCGCGTAATTTCTGGATGAGTGGGTCAACCGATGGCCTGGCTGTGTCGATGGCAAAATGATTTTGCCAGAACGGAGAATTCGACTACGCGGATATCAGATTCGTTGACGTATCGTCGTTGGCGTTAGTTGAAACGATTACTGTACGCAATCAATCATTGCATCTCTTGAACAACTTTGGGGCGTTTCCTTTTATTCCATTCGAAGAGAGCTTCGGTTGCAGTTTGAAACGACGAAGTGCTACTTCGAGTAGGTACCCCGCGCGCATTTTTGTTAAAAGTTTCATTTAACTGTTCGATTCCGAGTATAAAATTCGGAGATTCTTCCCTCGAAGAGATCCGTGAAAAATATTGCATCAAACTTTAGGAAACGTGATGCGTTACGCAACACAGCAGGACGAGTGAGCACGCGTCTTACATCACGCAATATTTCGTATAACTGAAGTACGACTAATAAAATCTTTCCGTACATTTTTTCGAGCGACTAGAATTCCTCTCGCGACAATGCCTCCCGACTTTTTTCTCTGGGATGCAATGAAAAGTATGATTTATTCGGAAGAGGCCGAATCCGAAGAAGATCTGGTCACTCGCATTGTGGAGGAGGCACGTGAAACCATCCGACATAAAGCGGAAATATTCCAAAGAACGCGGCACTCATTGCTCCGTCGCTAGAGTTGGAGGTCGTAATTTTGAACATTCATTGTAAATTTATCACATTGACGCAATAAAATCATCGCATCGCAGATATTGTGATGATTCAATTTAGCGCCCGTCACGCCAAAACGAAACGGCGCCGACCCATGATTTCTGTACTTAAAATGCTTATACTCGTCCTTTCTCTTATCACACTAATTTATAACACTTAGTTTTCCATCACCCTGTATATAAATTATAGATAGTTCTACATAATTGTACATAATTTTATATGGGATTCTATCTAATTATATTTAATTATGTTTATATTATAGTAATTAAAATAATTATATTTGCATCATATGAATAATAATAATTATGTGGAATCTTTTCTTCTCAAAAGGAGAATTGTTTGAAGTGAGCTCGAATTTTAGATTTACAATAACAAAAAATACGGTCATGTTCCCACCTTGAACACTGTTCCTACTCTTCGAGAACGATTAAAACACTTGGAATAAATACCAAGCGAGAGGAAGTGAGCAGAGTTTGTATATACAGTGAAACGATGAGTCAGTTGTATTTGATAAATGGGGAACATGATAACACACTGAACGGTGAAAAATACGAAAATGTATATGAGAAGCTTGGAGGGATTCCGCATAGACTGCAGATGCATGCGAGGGTGGGCAGGCATGGGAGTGTAGATAAGTTCAAAAAATGTGAATGATCAACGAGATCAGGAAAAATATGAGCACCACGATACGATTGGATATCGAACCGGAAGCCCGCGAAGGTGAATCGATGAAAAAGGGAAAGAGAAAATTATGAAAACCATCGTGAAGTTGAGGGGGATGAAATACGTAGATTCTTGAGAACGATCGAAAAAGGAACGCAAATTACGTAGAACTGAACGAAAACGTTCGTAAAGGGGACGGCAAAGTGATTCACCAGCCAGAGGAACAGGAAGGTCGGATTGTTGTGAAAAATTGGGAAACCAAATATAAAAACTATAATATCTGAAACTCGAGTATCTCTTAAAAATATCCCAATTTCTCCGAAAGACTTTTCACGATTATCTTCTGACACGCGTTGGATGCTATTAGATTTCCAGACCCGTGTGACCAAAGGACGTTGAAAAAGCAGATTAAAATGTATCGCCGAAAAAGAGAGGGAGGAAAGTAGGCACTGATGGTTTTTGTACGTGAAAAGATATGTTGATGTTCAGGAGCGATATGACGAGTATTTTAAGCAGGTCTCTCCCTTCGTGTATAGTTCAGTCAACCATATTAGTATTTCGGAGAGCTCCCGAATACAAATGTAAATTTCTTTGTGCCCGCTATATTTTTGGGCATTTGAATTGTTGCCGCAAGTTCATATTCATATCCGCGCGATGCGAGAGTGCTACGAATGAATTGTTAGATTTGCAAAATCCGAATTTCAATTAATGCCGGCTAACTCAATAGAATCTCACCATCGTTTCGCGGACTAAACGTGCTTATAATAGCATGAAAAATTATTGCGTGTAAAATCGATACAAGTAGAGATATATTCATCAGGCGATCGAGTACACCGGCAGATAAAAAAACGACCCTTCTGATATCCGGACGCGACGCATGTATTTCCGTGCAATTTGACCCGCTGATCGCGCATCCAAGGCCCGTTTAACCCTACCACGTCTGGGTTAAGGGCATTTGAAGGTCAAATGGAGGGCAAAAAGTCATTTGAGCGAAATTAGCTAATACTTTTTGGCGTTTTTGGGTCGCTGTTTCCAAACTCGGGGCCCGTGTGACCCTATCGGTTCAAGGTCAACGTCAAATGTGTCTATTTTGCAAAAAATGAATTATTGACTGCAGATCATGAAAGAATGGAAAAGTCGAAAATCGAGCCATCGACTGGTAACTTAAACCTTCAACTTGTATGCAGCGTCCTTTTCCAAAGAACGTATGAGAAGGTCAGCGAAGATAGCTTATTTTAGTTTGGCATCGTTTATATCCAGAAACTTCTATCGTGTGTCGAGATATAGGCCACGCCCACGCGATGTCGGAGGGAAACGGATTTTTTTGTTTTTTTGTTTTTCGGCAAAGCCCTGGAGTAAAAGCAGTATGCTCGGATGTAGATTTTCGGATGCCCCGCATCGGCGGTTGGTCAGAGGGCGAGCAAGCGGGCCCGCAAACGGCGTCATCCAGCTACCGCACCTTCTTATTGGTTGGCGACTTTGCTGATAAGGAGTATGAAGCTACGAGAAGTAATCATGATTTCTCGAGCCACGACTCGTACCGGGGATAAAAATATTTTTTGCTGCATTTGTGGGAAATATGAAGTAATCGCGTGTCGTAAGTCATTCGATGAGACGCGTATACATTTTGAAAAGCCAATGATCAGATACGTCGCTGAAATATTTTGGCACTACGCAGCGCTGCTTTGCATTTCTTTACGAGTTCGCTGCTCAGCTGTTTACCGGTGATACTGAAACTGGTTCAACAACAACCGTAATAAATCATCGACCAGCGATATCTCACAGCATATTCTATTTCTCAGCACTGATAAAGTCAGACAGACGTAATAAAACCGCCCCTGGTCGACTGCTGCTTCTCATCGATATCGCCTCGCGTTGAGACAACATAAAAAATGTTGCCCTTCCAAATCGTAATCGGCCGAAAAAAATCTCGATGCATACCAGTTGAATGTCGTAGTCTTTTTTCATATCCTGTAAGTTTAACAATAAGTGTTTTAATTTAGAACATCACTGCGTGTTATTTTAAGATGTTTGGATGGCTTGTTCGAAGAATAGTTTCAAATAAAACAGTATAATATAAAAAAAAAAACGTTGTGGCCGTTATACATAAATTGAACTTTCTAATAATTAATCCAAACGGAACGTTTCAAAGATCTATCTCTAGCGTCAAAATATCCAATCTTTCAAATAATTAATAGGCACTTGAACTGTTTTCGTCAAAACGTAACTCAGAAAAATTGACCCGATTTTTTTTCAAATTTAGAAACATTGATTTGTGAAAAAAAATGTTATAATACCTACTTTTGATATAAGATTACTATAAATGGAAATGTTATCTTCAGATAATGGCGTTGCTTATATATTTATGCCGCATTTATATGTTGTATAACATATCTATTAGGGTGTTTCGTTTCACTTTTGGAGAGCATAAATTCCTCTACTATTTCCGCCCGGGACCGATCGAGTAACGTGAAATGCCGCGCAGTATTATATAATTTAAGAAATTTAACGAAATTTTACGTGTCAATCAAATGGGAAAATTTCAAATTGCTTTAGCGAGTTTTTAAAATTGAAATTAAGAGCTCACGCCTGCTGACAATTCCTTTCAACATGTTGGGAGTAATATTCCGTCTGTGCACCGGGAAAAAAACTGAGTCGTCCGAAACGAGGCGCCCTGATATCTATATCAGGGTGTTTCTCCGTAAACTGAGCAACTCCTCGTCTCAGGCCAACATTATATTTTTAAACAAATACAGATCATATTTATTTCGTAGTTGACACCAAAAGATTTCAACTTAATCTACCTCAGTGTCACGTCCGTCGCCAAACGCATGAAACTTTAGATATATGAAATTATTTTTGTTTAACGAAATGAGATAGCGAGCTCCAAGGGGCGGCATTTGCTCGCTATCCGCCATGAGAACTGGCGCAGTTCGTTTCGAGACACTCCTGCATAAATATTAAATTCGAGTGGTATGGACACGCATGAGACGTACAAGAGCCAATTGAAACCTCGCGCATTGAAAACGTTAAACAGACCCGAACCATAACACTTTTCAAGCCTGACTCGGGACGCGGCCAGTTCCTAGTAAAGATAGTTTGGAAAATATCACCAAATATTCAAGGTGTTAATTGACGTGATGATCTCACGCTCAGAGCAATGTTCATCGAATATCGAGTGAAACTCTTTGTCTCGTGCCTGACTAGTAAAACCATATCTTTTAATATAAGACATAACTATTCATACAATTCTATTAGTAAAACTATATCGATTAAAATAAGATTTAACTATTCATACAATTCTATTATTAAAACTATATCGATCAAAATAAGATATAGCTATTCATACAACTCCAAAATATTATAACTTGTATAATCATAGGAGATAGTTAATAGAATAATGTAATTTAGAGATTTCCAAATCTATTATACTATGAAAGAATAATATCAAAACCAAGCAACTCGCTAATGCGACGCGAGTATGATCGGTAAATCGGAGTGGGGAATCTTCCAAGAAATTTTAGACCCTTAGACGCACGGCGGTTGACGGGCCAACCAAGGCGGTCCATTTGTCCTCCGTGCAGTTCATTGGCAACGAAACGTAAATATGAGATATCAAAAATAATTGAGTGGGAGAACGTCGACCGACCCTACGAGGACGGAAATTGCAAACCAAAAATCAGTCTCCTCTCGGGTTAACTCCCGACCTCAGGTCAAGTCTCGTCTCGGACCAGTTTCCGATATCAATTCTAAATCCAGACTCAAACAACTCACATCATTTTTATTCATTCAATCACGATTCATTTTTGGCTCACCGTCAGCCATCAAGTTCAATTACACTCAGTCGCGAGTTCCACAAGTTTTACTATTTCCTGCAACTCTCATAAAAGTAGCTACCAATATCAATCGGAGAACGATAGAAGCAACTAGATAAAATCCTAAATCTTTGATGTATAACTCATCGGTCGGCAGTCTTAAAAAACGGTCCTCAGCTTTTGCTCCAGTGCTCACTTCACTGTTTTAAATCAATTTCAATTCAAAGTCTTTCTACATCATTTTTTTAATTCGCGGTATCATTGCAATCAACCGATTTTGTGGTAGAACTATTTCCATTCCATCGTATCATACTCAACTTCAAATCAAAATCTTTTCTACGTCATTCTTTAATTCACGGTATCATTGTGATCAATCGATTTTGTGTTAGAAGAATTGTTGCCATTGCATCGTATCATCCTAAACTTTAATTCAGAATCTTTTCTACATCATTCGTTAATTCACGGTGTCATTGTGATCAATCGATTTTGTGTTAGAAGAATTGTTTCCATTTCATCGTATCATCCTAAACTTTAATTCAGAATCTTTTCTACATCATTCGTTAATTCACGGTGTCATTGTGATCAACCGATTTTGCGTTAGAAGAACTGCTTCCATTCCATCGTCTCATCTTCAACTTGCGTAAGTCCTAAAACGTTCATTTTTGCATTATTATTATTATTATTATTTCCGAAGACTCATTCCGATTTCCCCAAATCGATCAGATAACCGCCATGAAATTCCTCATCGAAATTGCATTTATTGTAATCATCATATTTTTAATTAATCTTTATTTGTCCTCAATATTATATCCTAAATGTTGCTAATTCTTATGATCATTTTTATAATTTCTCTTGAATTAATTTGTTTCATTAAATATTATTTCAAATCAATCTCAACTCATTTCTTACACTCACATAGTCTCCGTAAGAGTTTGTACCCTCAGCACGTTACCCTATTCTTTCCCAAACCAATAATTGCCGTCTCTTGTATCCCCATGGAAACATGACCAGGGAGACGGAACAAAAATAGTATAGTACGGTGATACTGGGTCAACTAGATGTTCTGTCATCTTGTTGAAACGTGACATCAGCTCTAGTGTTTCGACAAGAGACGCAAAAGACGAGAATCTCGCTCGTTTTATCTGACGTTTATCATTTTTTTTTTCTTGCGATCTCGACTCGTCTCATCTCGATCTCGTCTCGAAACGGAATGGCTCGAACTACCGAGCAAAACCGAGCGAGATCGAGCGAGAATCTTAAAGATCATGGGCTTATTTCACAACGACGATTTGTTTGATAGGGAGCGAGAACCTCGTATATCGCGTTGTCACGTAAACAAGATCGAGACGGGATTTTCTCGCCGCACAAATCCGAGATCAAGGAACGTCTCGCAACATTCAAGATTTTCAAGACAGGATGAAATATCGACGTTCAATTGCTCGAAGTGACTCTCGATCTCGACATTTTCTCGTCTCGTCTCGCTCGCCGAAACACTGGTTGGCACTACAACGGGAGCTTTTTCATTCGCTTGTCCGGATTCTCGGTGCGATTAGCTTAACAATTGTCCCACAGAATACGCGAATGATGTCGTACTGCGTCCCTTGGTATTCAACGGTTTCAGTTGAAGTACATCGCGTATCCGACAGCAAAGAAAACGATATTTACGGAATTGTTCGATAAGAACGGATGAACGTGTGATCACGAGGTATGCGAAGACGAGTGCATCATTTCATAGAAACATACATTCGAAGGCTCGAATCCTTCGCCAGTCGGAAAACCCGAATACAAAATGAACCCGAGAGCAATATTATGAGAAAGTTGAGGAATAAATATTACGAAGTAAAAAATATGACAGCAATTACCGGGGAAACAAATACAGAGGAAAAAAGACAAAATATTGAGAGGAAAAAATATGACATCGCGTTCGGGAGGCGTCAACCGTTACACGTGCTATCACGAAACTCGGTTTTTTCCTGGACGTAGAGTTGAGATGAATCAACGGGTGAGTAAAGATAGCACGAGTACACTGACGACTTTGGAGCGAATCAAAGGGAGAATCGAACCCTATCGGCCGGATGCTAACCGATTGACTTTCCGTTGGCCTTTGAATCCGTGAATATCGCACGTCATGTTCACAGTTGCCTTCGTGCCGTTTCGTGCACTGGTGAAGGACAACGAGATGCTCGCGTACGGAGTTTTTTATTTGGGATGCTGGAGTTTGTGTCTCCACGCGACAGCTCAAACTACGGAGCCGGTTAAAAATAACTTGGCCAAATCGGAAATCGAATCGGGATCCGCGACTTCGCTCGGTGTAGCGACCATATCGCCGTACCAACCCATGATACAATTCCTATCGATACCATTCTTCGCTACGAGATTCGTACGAGGTGAAAATGCTCAGTTGCCAGAGCGGCACGAGGATATCCGCGGAGAATTCCGTGACTTGTCTCGGCGAGTGCGGAGGCTGGAAGCACAGGATGGTAGAACGGACGCTACTCCGAACATAACCGCAGTCCATGCAATTCGCTGCAATGGAAAACCAAATCAGTCGGGTAACGTGTCATCCAAACTCTATAATAATTGTCCGTACCAACGTTCCGGGCAGCTTTGAAGCATCTCTGTTACGTTCTCTCTCGCGAATGACGAACCAAAATCGAATGGTTCATCTTAGGTCGCGATGTCTCCTGATCTGTTCATTTCCCAACAATGCTTCCTCAACATCCACCACGATTGTTCGTGACTCGATTTGTACAAGCTGACGATGCACCGTCGAAACGACGCGCGTTGAATTTTCATCCGCATTCCAGGGACCGTCGAGGAAGATTCTTCGGCATCCATCGCCGCAGAGATGACTATTGAGATGTTGCGTCGGTCGATCGAAAGCTCGATGCACGAGTTACGAACCTCCCTTGATCTCGTCCAGAAAAATAAGAAGTTCGCGGACCAATGTTCTAAACCAATTATCAATAATCTCGCGATGACTAGCATCGGAAGAATTTCAACTTTGCCCTATTCGCACGAGAACAACGACGTGCCGATATGTATAAATGACAAGCTGCCGACCGATTGTTGGGACGCGTTTCTAGTCGGGATACAACGTTTCGGGCATTTATGAAATTAAACCAGCATCACTGCACGCTTCAGCTTATTTTGTCTACTGTCAGATGGACGTACATGGTGGTGGGTGGACGGTAAGCTCGGTCTTCAATCTGATTTCACGGTACAGCCACAACTGCGTTTCAACGGTTTGGCGGCCGATACCGCTTTTCTTTCAGGTCTTTCAAAATCGCTACGACGGACAACTGAATTTCTATCACAACTGGAAGCACTACAAATCCGGCTTTGGGGATGTCAACACTGAATTTTGGCTGGGTCTCGATCACGTTCACCAATTGACGAACAGTAAAGAGTACGAAATTTTGATAGAGCTGAGGATAGCCGACGGGCAGATGCGTTTTGCTACCTATGACGGATTCCTAATTGGTTCGGAAGCGGAGAAATATAGGATGTCGCTACTGGGTGGTTATAAGGGAAACGCAGGTAAACGGATATTTCACCAAGTACTGGGCGGTAGCCCTAGCTGTGAACTCGCGCGTATATCGCTGAATCTCGCGACAGGTGACATGCTTTCACACCACGTGGGGAAGAATTTCTCTACGTGGGATATGGACAATAATAATGCTGCCACAAACGACTGTGCGATAATATTCATGGGAGCCTGGTGGTTCTCCGACTGCTGCTATTGTCACCTGAATGGCCAGTATTTCGAAGACAGACGTGCGATTCCGAAATTTATGTATTCAGGAATTTATTGGTCAGAGTTCTTGCGTATCGTAATGTTTGGTGTGCGTACTCGAAGCTTCAGTGTTATATTCGACGTATATAATTTCAGGGACGGGTACTCGTTCGTCGCGAGTCGCATGTCGATTCGTCCCCGAGGCGTTGCTGCCTCCCCCGAAATGAAGTAATCGCCAAAAAATGCCAAAATAATGGAAAAATAACGAATTAGATATCGTTAATCACCCGTCAATAAGATTGCCAACAATATTTGGAGATTATGGAATACTAGAGTACAAATTCGTTCGAGCTGTAAAAATAAATCGCAAATCGACTTACATTCAGTACGAATCATTAGCAGAACAGTTCCAGCGTTGTTCGACGTGTCATTCCCGATAGCTCTATTCGTGAATTGGGATCCCTCTACAATCTGTCGTTCGTGAGGCGCGTTATGAAATCGACGGGAAAACTAGTATTCAAGAAAGTATCCATCCTCGGACGACTGCTTGCTGATATTTTGACTGCTTAAATCCGAATTTATGAGCTCAGAAATTTAGTTATATATCTTGACAAATTTGTCATTCTCCAATATCTTATTTTTGTAGATGGAAGCTTCGTCTTATCATCATCTGTGTACGAGATCGTGGATCAGCGTTTCGTCTCGAACCGTGGATACCCGTTTTTTTACCCCCGCTTCCCATTATCGCGATCCGTCGAGTAAAGTCAATTCGCCTTTTCACATTGGTATACATCGTTGGTCGAACGTTGTTACGAGCAGAAGTCATTGATGCTGGCTCCGAGCAACGCAGTACTCGTGAACATCGTCGTTCCAATCTACTGTCATTTTCTGCGCACCGAATTCCCGATTCCGTACTCCGCGCTGACAATAGGATAATAACAAGCAGAATCTTCGTACCCGTCGTCGTATCCGTAGAATAAAACTTCGAATTCGAATAACGTTTTGTTGCATGCTGAAAATGACGAAAGCTCGAATCGACGTCCCCGGAAGAAGCAGGTAAGTTTTCTTCGAGTAGTTTCATTTCGGCCAACACGTGTCGCACCTTGGTCCAGTAATACACTCGAGTCCGTTCAAGTTTTGGATACAATATAGAAATCATTGATGAAATATAAAAGGTCTGTGCGAGTCTGATAACGAACGTAGCATAGATCCCTCGCTATTGTACAGCTACCGTTGGCTTTTTGGACGTTCACGCTCACCACTCGGTAGCTGAAGTCTCTCTCGTGACGCTGACCTGTAACTGTTCTCCTATATCCTGGTATTAATTTGGGCAAAAAAATAATTCGGGCAGTTTCCTGTAAACGAACGAACTTCTCAATAACGGTATGTAAAAACGTATTATATTATTCGCTAAATGCCTCAATAATAGAACTGATGCTCGCGTACGTTCGCGTAAGAAAACCAAGCACCCCGATCAGTAAAATTAGAACATCTTTCGTTGGAGTAACGAAACCGAAAGTCGAGTTCTGCCAGCAGACGACCATTTCGATTATCGGAGGAATCAGTAGCGCCAAAGCTGTGCTGCCAACCGCGCCAACCAACGAGATAAAAAGTCCAAGTTCGGCTATAGATTCCGCCAGAATGACTGCATCACGAATAGCAAAGTACTTTACGCAAAAACGTCCGCAGGATTTTATGCGCGGGGAGGCGGAATGTTACTCACTAGAACTTGCAATTTTCTCGTCGTATAAATAATTCTACTTCTATTGCGTATTGATACATCTTCTAGTAATATGCTTTCTAACCATGCTAAGGTGGATGTATCATAGAGAAAGTTATTTTTTGATTTTTTTTTCAATTTTCTGTTGATTTTTTGAAAACTTTAAAATCGAATTTTTTTAAAAATCTTATTTATTTCTGCACTTTTTTACCTTTAGTGTACTAAACTTTTGGTTTGAATCTATGTATATAATTTACATATCAAACCTCTGCTACGCTATACAATATTTCAAGGGGGGATAGCGAAGAACGATATTGAAACTTTGTAGATATATTGTACTACTCAAATAGATACAATATCATTTTTACCATCCTGAAAAAAATGTTCCAGTTATTGCAAAAAAACGCTGAAGATGACCTCTCTCAAAAAATCGGTGCAGATGATTTTGAGCTCTTCTACTTATCTGAGAAATGAAAAACACGAAAATTATTAATCTGTATGAGTGTAGCTATAGTCGCTACCATAACAAATGAAAAAAATCATACATTTTAATTATTCTATTAACTTATTCTAATAAAATTTTACTAAAATAAGATATCTGCGTCAGTAAAAATTGATGCAACGTATCTTTGACAAGAGAATGTGTCCGTGGTCGAGCGCGAATTCTTTTTCTACTTTGATTAAAGTGAGATGGATTCATCCCAGATGTTATGGAGATATCAAAGACAGTTAAGTAAATCAACCCTCGTACAGTGGACATTAAAGTGATGCTCAAATTTATTTTCGAAAAAATAAAAAGTAATACGATCATTTCAGTAATATTTTCATGATCAATATTTTGTCAACGGTACTTGTAAAAGTGAAGAGAAAAAAATTATGACGTGATATGTTAAAATGGATTTTATATTTCGGACGAGCGAGTCAAAATCCGTATGATTATCGTGAGATCATTCGAAAAACGTTTCATCACGGATCTGTGTTATAATGCTTCCGTTCGATGATTTTTTTAATTCAAAAGACGTGGTACGTTCGAACTGCTGTGTCCGCTGCCAGCGCAAGGTACCGTAATCTTCGTTGCAGATAGGCTCTTGGATTCGTAAATAATGAGGGTTACGAACGAACATGCGGAGGGACCATTCAACACGTAGAGGTGAACCGAAAATTATGACCCCAGCAAAGAAAGGTCTCGAACATCTCTTGTGTAATGCACGAGCTGGTGGACGAACGGTCTCAAAAGTGGAGTCGACCAACTCAAGTCGATTCTACTTAATTATTCAGCGCTGGAAGCATGACTGGACTATAAACGATGGGAATCGTGGAAATATATTACAAATGAAATCCAAAACTTGAACCGAATAACTAATTGAAAAAAAAAACGGATGAAATTCATTAGATTTCCTGAAACGTAGAAAACTGCGGTCGCAATTTTCTCGAAGTATTCGATTTGGTCTATCGTATCTCCGTATCGGCGCCATCCACTTCGATGCACATTTAACATCCCACGGACTAGGATAATTTGCGTGGAAAAAAGTTGATTTTCTCCCGTTTCGGGTTGGTTATTTTTTTACGGATCCGAAGTTGAAGATTGCTTAACGCGATTCGTTTCGTTTTATTTCGAAATAATTTCACGGCATGCCATTACCTTTGCATTCAAAATGAATAATTAGCTCGGTTGTCAGAAAGCACGAAGTGAAAAAGGTCCATTAGATCTCGAGTGTACTTTATGTATGTAATTCTAATGAAGTCGCACTTAACAATTATAATGCTCGAACCTGTTAGATTTCATTCCATGTACGAATCAGCTAATTGTAGGAGTATCGCTCGCTATTTCTTTTTCAAAGAAAAATTAAATTTCACGAACGTCGAATATATATAAAATATATATCAATAGTATATATTCAATAAAATAAACGAACCGCTCGAAAATAAATATCACTGTTTTTGCATAACTGCCGACGATAACTCGTCAGATTTCCGTTGTTTCCAAATTTCCATTCTCGATGTCGAGATCGACAACTTCCAACTCGTCAGGAGTCGCACAACCGGAGAGTAAATAGTCTGCGCGCGCACCTTCATCGAGCAAATCTACTCGCTCATTTTCTAATTCGGATTCTTGAAGAAACAGGTTTTTTTTAGCGGAGTTTTGCCATCGCTTTTCGCGAAGTTATTCAGCTTGGAGTGAATCACGCAGCGTTCGAATCATGAATAGTCACTAGACTCCTAATTTAGATATCTGCTGAATGTACATCGACAACGCCGACTCCGGAGGTTGCGAATTTTCACTGCGAAACGAGTTATCCGTCAATGTTTGCGCATTACACTTTTCCATAATAAAAAGAAAAACATTATTCGATAAAATGCATGCCCAGGATTTTTGGAGAATCAATGCAATTCAGCGATTACAAGTAACGATCTGCCGACAATCATCGCAGAACAAACACCCGGTTGAGAGAAAATTGTGTGCTAATTTTTTCCGCAATGGGCGCTCCAGGGATATTGCGCGAAAAGAATGTTTTATTCACGAATCTTGTTCTTGGCGAGATTTCTGGATGCCTACTGGTGCGCCAACTTCGCGAATATCCAGAGTAGCCCAAAAGTCTAGAAATAGTTCAATAAAATGAAAAATACGCATCAAATCCAAAACCGAAAAAACGCGTGTTCTATTTTTTTTTAAGTCTATTCAACCCCGTGAAAAACAACCCCTCGACTCACCTGTAAAGGTGAAGGTGGAGGTTGTTTTATACGAGGGAGACTAAACTTTTAAAAGAAAATAGAACACGAGTTTTCTCGGTGTTTGCTTTGGTGCGTATTTTTCAACATATACCGAATCGTTTCCAGACGCTTGGGCCACTCTGTAGACGGAACAGGGAGACCTCTGGTACGAGTTTTTTCGGTGAATCTGGAATTTTTTTTATGGTTTTGGAATAATCAGAAATATCAATGATGCGATAATGCAGAATTAAAAGATTACAGTTGAATTTATGAATAATTTTGAAAAAAACGAAAAAGAGACTAGATTTGTTCTTTGACTTTTTCATCTGTGTCTAATAATTCGACATTTCTTGTTCTCTTGGAGCCAGTTTTTCACTTTTCTCATTCTTGTTTTGACGGTTGGTTGAGTTGTTTGAAATTTTAGATGTAACTTTGTCAAAGATACTGGTACACCGTGATTGTAATTGTAATCAGTTGTGACAAAGTTCATCTTCACTTTCGTTCCGTTTTAATTAGAATCATACCTTTTTTTCGCAGATCGCCGCAATTTCACAGATTCATTATAAGTTTTTCGCTATACAGGGTGTCCCGCAAGTACGGGACGCCATTGTCCCATCTGGGAGACAATAGTATTCCGAGACGAAAAGTCCTCTTGCACTTCTTGATCGGATGCATAGTTAAATAGTTATTAATTAAAATAAGTAAGCACTCAGGTGCGCGCTGCAACGGCAAGACAAGATTCAGGGGGATACGTGAGTGATTGCAAGAGGTACATCACGCTGACTCTTACAAGAGAGCATCGCCAAGAGTCCCGCTCCGATTTGAACGAAACTTTGGGAGATTGTAGTGGGGGTGAAAATATTGGACACGTATTTTTTTATATCCGCGGAACTCCGTCTTAAGGGTGTGTAATCAACCCCTAAAAATTGCAGATTTCGCTATTCCGTAGCTAGCGTAAGACAAACGTCCGAAGATTTTTGGCCGTCAAGGTGGTACAAGGGGGTTCTTAGGGTCGCTGATTTCGGATTTCAGGTCGAAATCCAAAAGTTCAGAATGGCTGATCCAAAATGGCGGACCAATTTCCTCCCAAATGGTACGAATTGCTTCAGATTCGGTTTCCCCGGGTTTTTGGGAACGCTGATTACGAATTTGACGACCATATCGAAAAATTACGAACGTATGGTCCTACAAATTAAAAACAATCTCGGGACCGAAGAAAAGACGACGATATTTGCAATGCATTGCTAATTCATGGATAACTTACTTTTGGCTATTGTTTTATTCACTTTCACGATATAATGGCACGCCAGAATAGATAGATAATCGCATGAATATTTGAATCGTGTCATCTCCCATTGGGATTGGGTTTTGAAGTAATCAATATTAGGTATATATGCATTGTATTATGTATTTGTATACTTATGTTACATCTGTATATTTGCGGTTGTCGAGTTTATAATGACAATGAGGCGCTAGTTCTTTTCAATTTGGTTGTGCATGATGCGGAAAGATTTTCGAATTGTTGGACGAAACTCATATAAGATGACTCGAGGTGTGGAGGATTGCGTCCCCAAAAACCCGGGGACACCGAATCTGAAGCAATTCGTACCATTTGGGAGGAAGTTGGTCCGCCATCTTGGAGGACCTTTGGTTCCAGAATTTCATTTTCTCCCAGATGCAATAATGGCGTCCGTTATTTCTGGAACCCCCTGTATATCATGTATTGGAATTTGCTAATTCATAATCCGAGATAAACTCAAAAGCGTTAAAAACAAAGTTTCAACGTTATTTCGCCCATCCTTCTTATTCGTCTACCGACGTTGGAAGTTGTTTACGTGCTTTTCGTGAAAATCGACGACAATTCGCGTCACAGAACAATGGTTTCAATTTATTTTCGGACGTTCCAAACAAGACTGTCTGATATTCGAATCTCTTGCTAGTTTTTCAGTGTCGAGTTTCGAAAGACAGTTTAATTTAACTAGAATTTAGATTTTCCCTTCGTCCGTTACTTTGCTGTAGGTAACCAGGTCTTGAAAGTTCTATTCGCTTCGAGCTTGCGAAATACTTTACCCGAGGCGTTTTTTTTCAAGATTCCCAGTCTTCGCCCCGAGCTATTTGTCCAACTTTCGTCGATGGCAACTCGACGGGACCATTTTTCTTCAGCCAGTCGTACGGAGAACAGCGAAAATTATGCGAGAAAAATTATCACGTACATTTGCGACGCAGCCTTGCGGAAATCTGGATACAGGTCGCGCGCGACGACACGTGTGATAAACGCAGCCAGGCTCGGTTTTGCAGAGAAAAGGAAGAGAGTAAGAGCCAACATGCTCAGGGCGGGTTGGCAGAATGATAAATTCACCTTTCTCGAGACGGCGCAAGCTATTTGTAATTGAAAATCGTGATAAAAATGCGATATCGATACGGTGATCGTCGCTGTGCCTGTTACTGGGTTGAAAATTCGAAAACAAAGTATCGCATTTCGATGTACAAGGATCTACCGTTCGATGCAATTTCAACTTTGAAATCTCGTTTGCAGAATGTGGTTGGATGAATATTTGGATATTTTTTGGACAATTTCCAACCCTCTCGCGTAAAAAATATCAGATTGGGAATCACGAGATTTCTGATCAACTTCTACAAGTGATAAAGTGCGGTGCATCCATGCGATAATATTTGATCCATAAGTATTCGTATGTACTCGCGATATGCTTCGCTACGAGCATAATTTCTCGTGACTTGGATAGAGCTGTTTTGCGATTTACCAACCTATGAGAAATCGTACCATATTTCTGATCAAAAACTCTCCACTGAACTCTCCAGTCGCGCTTATCATCGCAATTCTCGCAATTCGGTCACCATGGGCTACCAACATTTCGAAGTTGGCAGACCATTTTTTCTCCTTCGAATTCCGATCGACTCAATGCTGTTGTCGAAAGCGACCAGAGCCATCGAACTGTTTGGGATACAACTGGAACTGTCAACATTTTTTGCGGAACTGCGATTTGGGGTACTAACTTCACATTCACGTCGTACCTTTCTCTAACAGACACTTGAAGGGTTACATGGGTTTCGTAGCAAAAAAGCATGTTTCTCGATTTTTATCGCGTTATAAATAAATCATTTCATTGAGAATGTAAGGTACATCGATAAGTAACATTTCAGCGATATTTTTAAAGAAAAATCATTCGAATACGTTGGAAATTCAATGGGTGAGACCCGATTTGCGGAAGCCCCTAAAAAATGTCCTCGCGATGGACACGATAACTAGTAATAGCTTTATTTGAAATCAAAAAACCAAATATCTTCTGTCGGTAAATAATTATAACTGGTGATTGAACAGAGGATTTAGCAAAAATTGAAGTTTGAATTTCTGGCAGAGATGTACGCAGAATAGTATATTTTTTGTTACAATTAACAAGATATATAGCCTGGTAAAATTAATTATAACGAGACCAAAAATCAATCGTTCAAGCACTAGTACACGATATTCGAAGAAGTATACAAAATTTCAATAAGATCGATGCGTTAATTTGTGAAAAATCGTGTTCACCGACTTCAAGAATAGTGTTTCGTGAAACTGCGATATCACTGCCATATTACCAGCTCGACCTCGGCGGTGCATTCGTTTTTTTTTTCGAAATTCTTCTTTCGCCACTCTTCGGGTTTTATCTAGTCGTTTCTTCCGCGTCTCACATATTAAATATGAGTCAAATTATTATTATTAAGTCAAATTTTGACTTAAAAATTTGAGAGAATATTCTAGACATATTGTAAAAATAGTCAGCAATGTTTTTGCAAAATCTGATTTTTTACAATTTTCAAAACATGATTTCCAAGGCAGTCGGTCGTTTTTTTTTTAATTATTTGTTTTTTTACGAACAATGGAAATGTAGAAGTTTGAACTTTTTGATATATATTTATTCATATTTCAACGGTAGTTCAGAATATTTTCAAACCAAAATCTTTATCACAATGTGCGTTACGCCATTCCGAAGGCGCCCACGTCGCAAACGAGTTTATTGCCGGTCGCCGTGATTTTGGCTATTTGACTTATCTGAGATCAAAAACTGAACGACATCTGTGAAGTTGGGGCTATCCAATGAACTATAATTATCCAAAAATATTCAAAATGGAATAATTGATATATCTTCAAAATCGATTTTTCAAATTTCATGATTTTTTTCCATTATTTTGTTACGAAAAAAAACCTCTCAGAATTCTTGCATGATATTAATTTAAACGATGACGATACACGTGCCAAATCTACCATTAAGATTTCAAAGCAATCGGTCAAACCAATTCTGAAGTATCGTATAGACCAGTTGAAAAACACGTTGAAAAGTCCGAATACGATATAAACTATAAAATCTTTACTCATCTACTGAATTTTAGATTCAGTATACACATTTTTTATTTAAGTATATAAAAAATTCTGAGATACCGTAAATCATTTGGAGAATCACAGAATTTATAGAATAATAAAGTCTTTTATAGAAAAGAAACGCGATTTTATGTTTTAAATATTCATTTCGTTAGGTTAAATTTATTCTCAATTTATACGTACAAAAATCAAGTGAAAAACTGTTTGTTTTATTTTATTTATTTATTTTTTTGGAAAATTTTGTTCCTAATCATTTATTCAATTGTAATCTATCATCTTTGCAGTTGTTTTTAATGATTTACCGTAACTTAGAATTTTTTGTGTGTTTAAATAAAAAAAATTCTATACTGAATCTAAGATTTCGTATATTCGCAGTAAAAATAGCTACCGAAGCGTATTTGTGGCCAAAGTAAGTTACATGGAACGAAATTTTGTTCTCAACCATTTTTTTCACTTATTAACGATTGAAAACTCCTTGAGTATATAGTTTTTGTTTTAAATGGTAGAGCCGAATGGGAGGGTTCACGAAAAAGCCGTTCTTTATATTATATAAAGTTACAAATGTTAATGATACAAAGATGTGTGGTTTGTCTCGAACTTGCTCCAGCACTTGCTCCCGTTGGTTTCTAACTTGTTCCCGTTTGAGACTAGGGCGTAGAGCCTCGGCCTGTTTGTAAAAGAGCGACTACCCAAGACTGACGTGCCCGATGGCATCGCCTGTTTTATAATCTTGGTGATGTTTGCTCGGCTGTTTCGCGTGTAGCTCATCAAATTCCGTGTCAATGATTATTGGTACGGAAAGTATCGCAGCGTTGTGCAATGCCAACGTCAGCATTTTCGGTAGTGCGTTACTTGTTTAACGAGGTCGCTATAAAGAAGGTCTCGCTCGCAACAAGAAAAATGAATTTTGTAACGGGATGACACCCTAAATCTCCCGGATTGCCCTTCCGTGCGATAACGTATCGAATCGGGAAACGGGCGAAATATTCTGGATCCCTGCCCTATAGCATCATATTCCTTTTCCGGGGGATCAGTGATGCGTGACATCTGTCAATCTTATCGTAACATACTAAGTCGAGGAACCGGTGAAGCGTTCAATCACTTGCTGCCTTTTCATCCGACAACGAGTAGAGATCGAGATCCTTATTTATCTACTGTTGCAATTCCGATGTATGTTCAAATTACGAAACTCTCTTCCCGAGAATGAGCTTGTGGAGTACCTATCTATTTTTTTAACGGTATTGTGTTTCAATTGTTTCGTTGGAAACAATATTTAAGTTTGGACTGGAAACAAAAGTTTTGGGATTCCTTTTTGGCTATCCGATGGCGACCTTGGATACGAGCTTGATCGTGACCCTCGAAATCATTTTTTCAAACGGAAACCCCCCATTTTTATCATGGATTCGTATTTTTCAGACGATAATACGCATGTTTTTGTCCCGACCGTTTGTCTTGATAACGCTTTGTTCTCCCGCTATTGGGTGCTAAATGGTAACTTCCCTAGGTGCAATATCTTCAAGGTTGTGCAAGATATCCAAAAATCTTTCGCACGAAAATTGTAAGGTTTTGAGAGGGTTAAATAATGGTGGGCTAACCGTTGACCTTGAGCCCAAATTCCAAAGCCAAATTAAAGTTAACTTCGTTTTTTTTAAAATGGAAACTTCCATTTCCTATTGTCCTGATGAAAACACGCGAGTTTTGGCTGAAACTTTTTTCGATTACCGCTAAATGGTGCTGTAATGGCAGAAACTGAAATTTTTTGCAGATCTGATAATTCATTTCGGATTGGAATGTGATTTTTCATTTATTAAGTAGATACTGCATTTAGCATTAAGAAGAAACAATGATGTGGACGTTGAAAAATTAAAGTTGACTTCGATTTAGCTCTGAAATCCAAGCTTAAGGTCAACGGCAAAGTCACCATTGTTTGACCCCTTCGAAGCCTTACAATTTTCGTGTAAAAGATTTTTCGAAATCTTGCGTAACCTTGAAGATATTACGCTTGGGGAAGTTAACTTTCAGCATCCTCTAGCGAGAGAACAAAGCGTTATCAAGAAAAATGTTTCCAACCAAACGTACGTATTACCGTCTAAAAAAATGATCTTGATCTTGATATGACCTCGAGGGTCATGATCAAGGTCGTGTCCAAGGTCGTGTCCAATATCTCAAATAGGTTCAAAGATGCATTTTCAAATTAAGGGTTGCGACCCCCACATCTACCTCAGACTTGAGAGGTGAGGCTTAAAATTCGTTACGAACAGACTTTTGTCAAAGAACAATGATTCAAATGGTGAGAACGTGGCAACGATGCTGGGGAATTTTTTATGTAGCTAACCGATTGTCCCCGTTAATCTCGTCTATCAAACTCATGGAAATCACAACTCGAGTTTATTCCAATTTATTCTGGGGAATATTCGTACAATGAGAAGGATGCTGCCCGGTATCGTATCATCACAATCTATCTGTATTGCGAAACGACTTGATCTTCCATATCGCGATGAGGTGATTGTCAGCAGCAATACTGTCGAAGGGTGCCACTATGTTCGGAGCAGAAACGATAATCTTCCAGCCGACACCAGCAAACTTTTTTATTTCAAGGACGAGTGCTTTCATCTCGCGTGTCTTGGTTTACGAGGAACGATACGCGTAGGTAGATGAAGAACTTTGCGAATTTGCGTACATATTGACGGGAAGTTCATCGTCATGGAGCGGAAACCTGGGGTAAAGCGGAGAGTTTGACAAACTTGGTGGCGAAAAAATAGCAATGGTTGAACGGAAAGACACATAGCTATGGTTGTTCGCGTTTACGATTGCATCGTCATCTTTGGACAGAATTCGAGTGTTTCGCTCTATATTAAATTATCTCTAGTATTTCTTATGCTTTCTTCATTTCGCCTGGAAAGAAATATCAAACAGGCTGCGCAAACTTTGTAATATTTGTAATTCCAGGCATTTTGTAGATTTTTTTTCAAAGTTTAAATAACGAGCAACGATATTTAAGCTTTTTAGGCACATTATAACACTTATACTGTATACAACGTCATTTTTTTTGCGCTGAAAATAATGGTTCAATACGTTAAAAACAGCGATTTGTACTCTTCTATTCTACTGATAAATAAATATCAAGAAAATTATTGATCAACACGAGTGCAGTTATCGCCGGAACTAGAATAAATGAAAAAAATTGAAACATTCAAGTTTGAATTTTAAGTTGTAAACACAAGCTTTTTTACATCAGTTTCTCAATAAAACAAATACAGAATGCAAAAAAAAACGTAGTTTCGAGATGAATCAGTGTGAAGTTTCAAGTATTGATATTCTCATCTCGTTTATTATTCATTATTCCTATTTTTTCTCGTGATTCTTCTTCGTGTCTTTGTTTGTTCGACTTCGATCCAAGTCACTGCACCATTAAAATATTGACATTTCAATAACTCTAGCAGAATAAAAGTCGGAGCAACATTTATCTATCGAACTATTCCAAATATGTGATGCATTGTCTGATATCGAAGGCAGACTAGCGAATGTAATTTATTCGCAGGGAGGCGTTCGAGTAGAAAATGAAATTCACCTTCTTCCGGGGAATTCTTTTCCGCTAAATGAATTAATCTTCCCAACAAATCCAGTCGAATGAAAAGAATTATGCTTCTTTGGTTGAACGCTCGCAACTGAGCGAATTCGCTTCGTAAACTTGAGTCTAAGATTACATTCTCTGCAAAGCATCGGTCTTACCAACATTCCAAAGGAAATAATTTCCGGAAAACATTCCAAAAATTCGGAACAAATTGACGTTACGTTCGAACATTATCCAGACATGGGAGTTACGATACCCGATAAAAGACGTTCTTCGACCTCTGTCATTCGTTTCGTTTGGGCTCGACCGAGCATACTGTTCCAATTTTTCCTCAGCTGAACACTCCGGGGGAAAATCTCATTCCGATTTAAGCGGAAGTCAACGAGGTCAGGGATTTTCTAGTGGTCAGTTGGCTGAAGTCGTTAACATGCAGTAGAATTCTCTTCCTGTGAGGCCTCCGAGTGTTGATTGCTTTCGGGTATTATGAATGGCGAACGCTGAAGTGTAACTATCTCCCACATAAAAATTCTCTCAGGTTTGTAATTTTCAGCTTGATCTTCCGACTAGTTAACGAACTGTGGTTTTTAATTGCATATTTTAGCAGGCAATATGCTACTCCCGAGACACCTACGTGCGTCGAGCTTTTTTCAGTTAGCGTGCACGTAAGTTGGATTCGTTCGTCGGTGACTTATTCTTTAGCGGGCGTTCGCATTGGGATGCTTTGTATTACGACCCGTACAGCTATAAATCCCGAGGTGAGTCCTATTGGAATCGTGGATTTTGAAATTAGCATAACAGCGATTTTATTGTGCTCACGGCAAAGCTTCGATTTGCACTCGGATGAAGCTTCAACTTGTAACTAATTGTAGGCCATGCATATCATTCGTGCTACTATACACTTTTGACATCACGGTTACCAGTCTGTTCGCAGCGGGTTGCTCGTGGCACGACTCTCTCCGTTCGATAACTCGATTTTTTTTTTGGAGCAGCTCTCGCGGAGCTGATTCCCAGTTTTACATCAAAGGTCTACGCTGTAGACTCTTTACAGCATCCTAGTCCGATCACGGCGAGAATATCTGTCACCGTATTTCACTTTGCGCCAGGATTTCATTGGTTATTTGGAACGAATCTTTTCGAAGTGACTTTTATTCGCTTCTTCGGCAGAATTTGCAGTTCGGGCTGAAGCCTTGACGTGTGAGGTTGTGTCTCGGGAATTCGCAAGACGACGACGTACAGGAGTCATTCGAATTTTTTTGTATTCAATTCTACGCGTAGTAGGGCTTGAGGAGTGTTTTATGAAAATTTCATGAAACTTTGTTATGCTTTGGGGAAGGAATCTTGTGTCAGTCTTTTAACGTCCCTAATGGACCGAGCATACAGCAGCGGTTCTGTAGATCTTCAACGATATTTTCATGTACTTGAGCAGAGGGCTTATCGACGGTTGTAACGAATAGAGTCAACCGGGGTAAAGATACGACACTGAATATTTGAGGTAAAAATAAGACAAGGTTGTTACCACTCAAAAACTCCAGAATATTTCCGTCTATTGCATTTATTTTTTTTAAACAATACGTTTCACATTCACTTACCCAAAAATGGTGGGAAAAAAATGAGACACTCATTTTTTTTTTTTAACTGGCAGTATTTGAATTCACAGTTGAATTGATAGCAGTGTGCGGATGATATAGTCTAAGGTTGTATAATTCCATGGGTTGAAAACACTGTGAACTAATTTGTGAAAGCACTTAAAACCAAGAGTTATTACTTTTGTCTCATGTTTATCCCATCTGTTTCTAATAGCACCGATTTTCGACCATACAGGAATAAAAGCACCAGACCGAAAATTAGCACAATAAAAGAAACTGCCACAAATAAAGGCACCAGACTGAAAACTACGACGAATAAAAGCACCATACACATTATTTACTGACAAACAACTTATTTTGCAAAAAATATTTTTTTTATAAGAATCAGTTATTTATAGTATTATATTTAAATCACTTTATACCGGAAAAAATGTAAAAAAAAGTTGGAATAAATTATTTGATCGCAATGTTTGCTATTGAAAGATCTTTATAGCATATTTATCCGTTGACTATGCATTTATCAATAATTGAGGCAAATATTTATTGAGTAGAACAAAATACAACATTTTTTTGGTGTTAGTATTCGTGATAGAATCGAGACTGGTGCTTTTATTCGGAAGAAAATGTTTTGTTGCTTTTATTCGTGAATATCTCGTTTTCGATTATCCTTTTCGGGCGAAGTTTTTTGGTGCCATTATTCATTAGAGCGGTCGTTAAGTCGAAGGTTTATGTGGAGCATAGCGCCGGCCCTGGGGTAGAGCGAGAAAAACGTTGGCCTTAAGCACCAGATGGCAAGAAGTGCCAAATTGCCAAATGCAAAAAACAATTTCGAGCAAAAAATAAAATTTCAATGGCACTTTTTGAGAGGCACAGGCTACCCCGAATGAGAATGAAAATTGAATATAAAACAATTCAGTGTGTTGCTAAAATTCACACCAAAGACTAATTTATCCATACTATAGCGGAAAGATCTTTATTTACGTTAGAGAAGCAAGAGAGTAATAATTAGAGCTACTTAATTTCATTTAAGTGTTGATTTTTTAAGTAAGAGTTCATTTTTTGTAAAGTTAGCAATTATTATCAATCATGCATAAATTATGTATAACGTAAACTGACCTACAATTTGTGGCGTAAAAGCATCGACTAAAAGGCATCGAAGTACTATCTCGCTCTACCTTGATCAAGGGCTGGTGGAGCTTCAGCGGTTTCAGAGCAAAGATATTTTCGGAACCTAATTCCCATGTGCATACTTCATGGGAGCAATCGCCAACTGTTCGGTAAAAATGTATGACATCGTATCGATCTGTAACCAATGAAGAGTTGGGAAACAAAGAGTTTATTCAACAATGTAATTGATGGAAGGAGTCATCAGGCAGGTGTAAAGATGTGTTATGCGAGTCCGCATCGTACATGTTACGCGACTCGAAGATGACGAAGTTTGCTTCAACGTATTGCGAATTACTATTTATTCAGCGATAGTTGTTCCGGAGAATAATATTAAATAATTTTTACGCCGAACGATGGGTGAGAACTATATGCACAGCGAGAAAAAATTTTCAGTTGATGAAATAGAAATGCTGGCATTTCAAAAATATATCACTCGAGTCCAAAAAATGGAGTCGCGTTTCACAATGGCATGAGCAGTGGTTTTTTTTCGTTGTTTCTGTCCGAAGACCATTCTCTAAATCCGTGAATCCAGAGGCCAAGATTAGGAAAGTAGAATTTTCTGTGTTTCGAAAGAGTTTTCCCCAAAGAAATACTTACTCGATGGACAATATTGACGGGAACAATTCAGCCGTTCGCATCGATCCGAAGTCACGAGAAATTTAATTAGCCGAGCCAGGCTGATCTCAGCGCGGTTTCCCACGTGGGTTTTAAAAGCACCGGCGAAACTGCAGCTTGGCTATGATAAAATTGCACGAGATTACCGCGGCAATAAACCACGTTGGAAATACGTGTCGCTAGTTTGTCATCCCAGATCCTCGGGGCGTTGTATAATTCACGAGAGACAAGTGCTACCGTCGAATACCAACTCAGCAGCTGTGGATTTAGCTAGCAAAGGTACGTCTGATGTGTTGCGCCGCGCTGTTTGTAGGATGCATACGCCCGCAAGGAATTTCCATGCCCCTTCAGATTATATGAGAAATTTGTTCCATCCTTGACGAGTGAATTCGATACGCTTCGCCGTTGCGCCACCGCGTATCATCTGAACGTTGAGGAATTTTCAATTTTCCCAGAGAAATGCCAAACTGAAATTGACGTTGCACTGTTACGGATGTTTATTTGTGAATCGAGGCCGAAATTCGACGCGTTTTGATGCACATTTATGTATATTGCAACAGCGTTCGAGACATTACCATGCTTCGCACTGTTATTACTTCTCAACTTTCGAAATTAGATACATCAGCTAGATGACTCTTGAAATATTTTCCATTGTGCTAACATTTTATTATTGTTGTTGTTTTTGTTGTTGTTGATGTTGTTATTGCTATTGTCATTGTCATTGTTATTATTATTGTTATTATTATTATTATTATTATTATTATTATTATTATTATTATTAT
>OZ018314.1:8507423-8626191 GCA_963969455.1 Arge pagana | reverse complement strand
GATGTTTGTCCTTCTCTCGATCTTTTTCAACTTCCCGTTTTTCCGGTTTCATTGTCGGAGAAAATAGAAAGTCATTGCGATCACCCCGAAAATGAAAACTTGAGTTTTCCCTGGATCTCCACGTTTCGAGGTCCAGAGAATCGCTTCCGACTATTTTCAGTTCGACGTCTGTACGTCTGTGTATGTAGTACGTATGTGCGTGATCAAATTTTTGTCCCCAAGATATCTCGAGAACGAGCGCGCGGATTTCGATCAAGTTGGGCTCAATTGACGCGGCTTTTCTCAAATTACAACTGATCAGATTTTGGCGTTGACCGGAACGGTCATTTTCTCATAATTCGAATAACACAATTCCCAAAAATAAAATAAAATTGTTGACACCTTCGGAACGGATTGGCATCAAAATTTGTATCCGAGGGTGTTTGAGGTCGCTGATCACCAGTATGAGGTCAGACTTGCTAAACTCAGAATGGCAAATATGGCGGACAAAAATCTGAAAAAATATCTTGATTTTGATGAAAATTTGTACTCGCACGTTTTCGGGGTCACTGATCACAAATCTAAAGTCAGATTTGGCAAATTCAAAACGGCGAATCATACTATAAATGAACAAATTAATTTTTTTTAACATTTTAAGAGTTTGAAAAAAATAGTGCACATAGGAATTTTGGGTAATTGATAAATTGTAATGACGAGTAAGATTGATTCGAGCACAAATAACGGGAAGTTCGAAGGCTGACTCCCTATCAGCCCAAACCCGCTTGCTTCCTTCGATTTTTAGTGTAAAGCGGATTGATATCGTGTCCAGCTAAGAGCCATTTATTAAATGAATAAATAAATAAGTGGATAAATAGATAAATAGATAAAGAGATGCACAGATGCACAGATGAACAGATACACAGATACACAGATGAATAGATGGACAGATGTGTAGATGAACCGATAAACAGATACACAGATGAGCAGATGAACAAATAAGCAGATGAGCAGTTAAATAGATGAACGGATAAACAGATAAAAAGATGGACAGATGGACGGATGAGTAGATACATAGATAATTGAACAAACAAACTAACAAATAAACCGAACAAAATAAAAAAATAGATCAAACAAATACTAACAACAATAAGAATAAGAATAATAAACATAACCTCGCCGTTTTCGAACAATGTCAACGCATCGGCGAAATGTGGAAAAAACGAGAAAACATGGAAATAGCGCGACGATGGTCGCAATTTTTTCGCATATGAAACGAAATATCGTGCTCGCCTTTCCGTTTGCGTTTTCTGATCGCTTACGTCTGTTTTCTGTCTTTTCTCTCGCTAAGGATTCCGAGGGAGACACGCCGCTGCACGACGCGATATCGAAGAAACGGGACGACATGCTCACCCTCCTGCTCGACCACGCGGCCGACATCACGCTGACGAACAACAACGGATTCAACGCTCTTCATCACGCCGCTCTTCGAGGAAACCCCAGGTGAGTCGTCCTCGCGCGATTCGTTTTTAGCGCTTCTCCGCCGAAATTTCGTCACCTTCGAGCGACGCCAATCTTCCTCATTCGGTCGTATCCGCGTCCACGCATCGAGGAAAAGAGAAGGAACTAATCATCGTTCTCCTCTCGTCCAACGTTTCGTCGTCGATATTCGCCCACTGCCGCCGCGTCGTGCCGAATCGTTCGCCTTTGGTAGCCGGCCGTAGAGTTCCGAGGGAAAGGGTCGAGGGTAGCTCGTAATCGATAATCATTACCCTCGGATCCGGAACAACCGCGCGGCGTTCGGGTTTCGACAAGTTTTCGAATCACGAATGCAAAGTGGACGCGACGACGCGTGAATAGGAAATTTCAAGCCCCGGTTGATTATCCGCCCACCGCCGCGCGGCGTTTCGAAAGAAAATCGCGTCGTCCAGGGGACTCCCCGGCGAGGAGAATCGCGGACGCGATCCGATCTACCTTTTTTCTCATTCTCTCTCTCCCTCTTCCTTTTCTATTCATTCTCTTCCACGTCCCTTGCGGTTTCCCCCGATTTCGAGGAAACTCGCGAGTTACTCCATTGTCGCGGAGGGTTGACGTTCGTTTGGAAGAGAAAGTTTTTGGCAATCGCGTTACGTCGTTGATAAGCCGAAGACAAACCGGGGCAACGAGTAGCAAGCAGGGGGTCGAGGAGCAGAGCGGGAAAGCGGGAAAGAGGGAAAGAGGGAAAGACACAAAGGAGACGAGGAGACGAGGAAAAGTTCTCTTTGCTACGTGACAGTTGGCAAAGTCGTAATCAGAGGGTGGATTTAGGTACGAAAAGAATTTCTATCTCGAGGCTTACCTAGCTAATTCCTAGCTAACAAACACCGATAAGACTTTTATCTCGCGCTCCGCTCCCCGCTCCTCCTCCTCCGTACCTACCGAATGGTCTTTACCATTCGCGTCCGCGCGATAACCACCCGCCGAAGAGTCTCTCTCGGCGGAACAACTCGTCGACCGTTTTATCTCGTTTATTCCGCGAAATTATCGCTACGACGAGCGAAAAGAGGGGGACGGGGGGACGGGGGAGTTGGGGTGTCTAGGAACC
Source organism: Arge pagana (assembly GCA_963969455.1). Taxonomy (NCBI): domain Eukaryota; kingdom Metazoa; phylum Arthropoda; class Insecta; order Hymenoptera; family Argidae; genus Arge; species Arge pagana. Next base: position 8,623,631 of record OZ018314.1, on the reverse strand, counting down.
GGGGATGATAAAATGACGACACGGGAATGCGGGCAACGTGGTTTTTTCTTTTTTTTCTTTTTTTTCTTTTTTTTCTTTTCCCCCCCAATTTTATCCCCCCTATTCTCCGCATCGGTTAAACGTCCGCGAGGATAACGTCGGGGATGACGTCATCAGCCTTTAAGAAATCCGTCGGGGCGGTGGGGATCGAGTTTCCAGGTCAGTGGGCCGCTAAGCTGACTTTGCCCCATCAGCCGACAGCGTTTAACCTCCGGCCCCGCGCGCGCGTCGCCTCTCTCGGTTGCCGCCTACCGCGGATCGCGAGGCTCCGTAGGAAATTGGATAGTTACTTCCAATTCCGCGCGGAACCGCCGCGCGTAACACCCGCTCCATCCCTCTCTATCCGCGCGATCGAAATCTCTGCCGTACGATTCGCTCGTCGTTCTCCGAAGAGTCCACCGCGAAGTTTCTCGCCTCGCGTGCTCCCGACACTCCCCGACGCTGGGAACCGCATCGGCGCGCGGAGATCCGTCGAGGCGGATATTTTTCAACCTCGCGCGTCTCCGCGTGCCGCGAGTCGCGCCGTCGGCGGCGACGAGGATACCGAAGATACCGGCGCCTTTTTTCTTTTCTTTTTCTTTTTTTTTCTCCATACGTAGCTCTCCCACCAACCGGATCCGAGCTTTCGAAATCGCAAACGTTTCGACGTACAGCCTCGCCTCGCGCGCGTTCGCTTCGGAATATTAAAAGAGTTGGCGAAACGAAAGTTTTCCAATATCCGAAGCGAGGGGAGGGCCAGATTCCCCTTTCCGAAAAATCTGTCCGCCGCGTCGTTCGAATTATCAAGTTCGCACGGCGGTCGCAAATGATAACAAAATGCATCAAGGGAGTTCGGCCCAAAAACGGAAAACAGAGACGTTTTGATCGAAGCCCCCGGATGCGTAGCAATTTATTCTTCAAGCACGCCCTAAAAATGTTGGAATTTTCAGGAAGCTAGCTCGTGAGACAAATTATTCGTAGATATTTTCTCAGAGGTAAACGTACAAACGATCGAAAACCGTTGCACTTTTGCGCACCCCAGTCGCTGTTGTATTTTACGACGCCTGATCGTACCTCGAATATCAACCGGTCAGAGTTGGTCATTTTTGATACACGTAGCGACTCGGTTGATGCTTTATCGTCGTGGAAAAAATGACAACGGATCGGTAGCAGTAGAAATCGTTTTCGCTGCTCTGTACTCCGCGTGCGAGCAAAGATTTTCGTTGACATCGCCTATAATCAAGTGGACACATCAAAATGTATATTTCTATACGCGTAACATAGACGCGTACACCTGTACGCGTACGACGTATACTACGCAGCTATCTGAAAAATGGTATCGAGCTAATCGACGATAATAGCAGCGAGAGCGACACGGAATAGCGACGTCGATATTTTATATTCCTTATAGTTAATTGTATTCGTTTAAATTGTTTAACCTCGAAGTTCGCGAGAACGCGAAAGCACCGTCGAGCACAGATAAATTTCAGGAAAATTATGACGAGAAGTGGAATCCGAATGACGAAGCATTCGATCGAAACGCCGATTTGGATCGTGACGAAATCCCCGACGCGGATCTGGATGATAAGCCCGGGATTGCAGCTGACGTCGAAAAAATTCAAAAACTGGGCGAGTAGAGGACAATGCTTACGTCGTATAGCTATGCGAATGGACCGTAATTCGGTGCATCGTAGGCCAGGGCACGTGGATGAAGTAGAATAAAATATTTGCGTCCACGGAATATGCGCGTTTCTTCAAAAAAGGTCGAATAAAAAATAAAACGCGAGATCTCGCGTCACATATTTTCTACAACCGTAGTATTACCGTAAACCGTGCATCGGCTTGATAGCCAAGCTCGCCGCTAGCTTGGCCCACTCCGTATTCGCTAGGTTGCGCCAAGATACGACGGTGGCAAGCTGCGCGGGATCTAACTTGCGCCGAGATCGATATTCTACCAGGGCAGTCCGAGTTGGTATTTTTTTGCATACGTATATAACGACTCGATCGATGCTGCTTCTTCGTAGAAAAAATGACAGCGAATTGGTAGCAATAAAAATCGCTTTCGCTACTCTGCACTCCACGCGCGAGGTTGTCGCTCGGATGGCGTATAATCGAGTGGACGGATCAAAATGTATATTTATATACGCGCAACATAGACGCGCACACCTGTACGCGTACGACGTATACTACGCGGCTACCCGAAAAAATGGTATAGAGCTAATCGACGATAATAGCAGCGAGAGCGACGCGGAATGGTGATTCGCGAGTAGCGACGTCGATATTTTATGTCGCTTATAGTTAATTGTATTCGTTTAAATTGTTTATACTCGAAGTTCGCGAGAATGCGAAAGCACCGTCGAGCTACAAATTTTCGCAAAATCCTTAATTGTTCCGTGAAACAGATATTTATGTAAATTTCACTCGCGCGTATTCGTCGGGTATGAATAATAATGGTAAATAATAATAATAATAAACGAATATAGTTCGTTTGTTTGTATATTTATTGTTTAGAAGCCGGGAGTTGTATTATCTTATTTGTTTAGGGTTCGTAATACCGATTAAAATTTAATCGAGGGTGGGAAAAACTGCCGACTCGGACCAGTTGCTATCAGAGTTACGATCAGGGGTCGTAAAATAAGGCGATGACCGGGGCGCTCGAAAGGCGCGACGGTTCTCGATCGTTCGTTCGCTTACTTACCTGTCTGGAAATATTTGTGGGATAATTTTTGTCGGGAAGTTCCGTTCCGATGCATCTTTCCGAATCGTGCCTGACCACGAGAAAAGCTGCTCGCCCAACTCGCGCGAGATTTCTCCGAGCAGCCCGCGGTGTCGCGTCACTTTCCAGGAAAAAGAGAGGAAAATAGCTCGGCACTTTTTTCGGCGAAGAAGCGAGCCGCGACGAGGACGGAGGCGGACAAATACGGGGGTCGAGTCCGGGGAATCGGAAAATGAAACTACTCCGGATAATTTAATCGGCAAATTTGTTCTTACGTAACGGGACGCTGTAAAGTCGGATTAAGGCGAAGTTCTCGCGTCTTTTTCGTCGGTGTCGGGTCGAACGGAGCGGCGGCGGGGCGGGAGAGATGAGACGGAGGGGGGAAAAAGGTAACAAAGTGTTGAAGTTTTAATCCGAGATCCGCGCGCGAGTTCCTTCGACTCGGTCTTTGGGGGTGTCGGGGGAGGGGCAGCGGCAAAGCTTCGAAGAAAACTCTTTGTAATCGTACTTTTCTACTCTTTTCTCTCGAGTAGACGACCCGGGGATGAAGATATCGGTGCTGCGGCGGTAGGAGCCGCGCGAAGGGGCGGGAGGAACGGGGGAAAATTTAGAGCGAGGCAGGGACGTCGCTCGCCTCCCGCGCGACCCTCCGTCCGCCGTCCTCCGTACACGGCTACGTAAGCGAGAGAGCGCGCTCGTGCTTGAACCTGGATTTACGAAATTTATCACTCGAATTCCCTGTAACGGATTAGCACGATTTTACCTCTCGCTTCCTCCCTCGTTTCTCTCTCCTTCCGCGACTTTCAAAAGCACCGCTCGACGCAAAATTACCGCCTCGCGTCTCTCAACATTTCCCGTCCTCGGCGCGGAGCAGGCACGCCGCTCTCCCCGCGCGTCCGCTTTCGAAAATGCCTCGAAGATGAGAATAACCGCGGGAACTCGCGGATTTCCCAAGTTTTTTTACCCCTCCGCGGAAACTTATTCGCGAAGAGTCGCGTATTTCTCGCGACGCGCGTCGTAAAAGCCGCGAATTTTACGAGTCGAGCCACGATTCGGTCGGGAGCGACGCCAGCTCTTCCCCCCGCCCCCAAAAAAGGAAAGACGCGGGCGCAAAGGTGTTGCCTATCAATTTCGTCGCCTCGAACCGATCGCGTCGCATCCGTCTCGTCGTCCTCGTAATATTTTACGAGTTTGAAATTGTCGCGATACCGACGTTCGCCTCTCGGCTTGGAGCGCGAATTTCGGTGCGTCGCGCCAGACTCGAGGGATGATTTCTGATTTTTTTTTTTTTTTTTTACGAGACACGATCGCCGACTCGCTCTCCGGCTTTTTCCCGCTGTCAAACGAAGGAGCGTAGAAAAAAACGGCCGAGCGAAGCGGTCCGTGAAAAAGCCGTCGACGAAAGTGGCCCACGGAGAGAAGAGAATCGCGACGCGGCTCTCGTCGATCGGACACGCTTCGTGGCGAACTCCTCGCGGACGAAAAAAATGGGGGAGATGAGTGTTTGAAAAAAATCGATCATGGTTTTTTTCAAAGAACATCTTAAAATCGCACCAGTATCCTTGGACCCTGTTGGGAGACGAGTTCTGACGTTAATATTCAGACGTGGCGATTTGCACATTTCGATTTCCCGTTTAATTACCTAACGTTGGAGCATTTTGTTTCCTCGCTTTGGAATTTTCCTACTCGACCACGACTCACCGTTCAAGGGTGACCGATCCATGTTTTTGTAGGGAATCGAACGCTCTACAAAAAAGGTCTGAACAAAGATTTGCATCAGTCGAGCCGATTCGGAGATATAGCTCAAAATTCGTACACCTCAAAATTTGATGTACGTAGGTACAATAAAATGTGCTCTCCTACGTGAAATATTACGATTATGCTACATCCTGCTGCTTTCTTCTCCTCGACACGCGCAACTGAAAAAAAACCTCGGCTCAAGAAACGAAATACCAGAGTTTCGAAAGGGAATTTAAAAAAAAAATGAAGTCCGCTAAAATGACAAACCGGATGATTATAAGGCGAGCTCGTTCGCCTCGCAATTTCCATTCGCCTCGCTTTACAACTTCGCTCCGCATGGATAGCGAAACAAGAGCGGATGAAGCGCAATGCGCGCGCTGTGAATTTATTGCAAGGCTACTTACAAGGAAACCTTGCGAACCCGAACTCACCGATTTCAATGATTTTGATATATGTTGTAGAACATCGAAAAATAAGAGACACGTATTTTTTTATACGTGCTCTTAAGCCCATTTAGGGGTGAAATCTACCCTCAAAGCTCACCCTCAAAAAGTCTTTTTTCGAAATATCTCTGCTTCTAATTGGTATTCCGCGACGGAACAAAATGGAAAATGCTCTTTGCGGCAAGGCGGAGCTACTAGACATTGTTATGCCCACGAGGGTTGCAACCCCTATTTTTTATACCGGAAAAACCACATTTTTCGAAGATATTTTCGTTGTACTGATTCGAATATTGACTTGAAAATTGAAAAATAAATATTCTGAGTTGTGAAATAAAGTAAATAAGTTTACGTGTTCGAGGATTTCGCGTTAACTACCCCCAAACGCGGTTACTACCCCTTCAAACATTGGTCATCTGCAATAATGAAAAAAATGTTTTTCTCAAGAGAAATACGAATGAGATATGTTTTGAGAAACTCGTATTTTGTTATACGTGCTCTTAAGCCCGTTTAGGGGGTGAAATCTACCCTCAAAGTTCACTCTCAAAGTCTTTTTTCGAAATATCTCTGCTTCTAATTGGTATTCCGCGACGGAACAAAATGGAAAATGCTCTTTGCGGCAAGGCGGAGCTACTAGACATTGTTATGCCCACGAGGGTTGCAACCCCTATTTCTTATACCGGAAAAACCACATTTTTCGAAGATATTTTCGTTGTACTGATTCGAATATTGACTTGAAAATTGCAAAATAAATATTCTGAGTTGTGAAATGAAGTAAATAAGTTGACGTGTTCAAGGATTTCGCGTTCACTACCCCCAAACACGGTTACTACCCCTTCAGACATTAGTCATCTGCAATGATGAAGAAAATGTTTTTCTCAAGAGAAATACGAATAAGATATGTTTTGAGAGAAACGTATTTTGTTATATGTGCTCTTAAGCACCTTTGGGGGGTGAAATCTACCCTCAAAGTTCACTCTTAAAACGTCTTTTTCCGATATATCTCTGCTTCTAATTGGTATTCCGCGGCTATGATATTGCTATGATACGATGCGGCTGGTGTAAAAAATCATTATGTTTCAAACATTTCTATAAAGATTACCATTATTGTCATGAATTTACAGAATAATACACTTCAAATTGAGAATTTGAAAAATATTCATTCGCTATAGAATTAGTTCTAGTTTTTTGTATTGAAGTTTTCTGGGTCAATACATATGCAGCTGAACCTGATTTCCATGATTGTTGAAATAAAAAATCAAAAATGAGACCTGTGAGCACTTTACTTTGAAAAAACCAAATTGATTTCGAATATTTTGAGTATTTTTATATGTACATAGTATAAACACGATTTTCCGAAGTTGATAACTTCTTGATTACCACGAACAGCATTCTGTACAATGATTTGTTGGTGCTTCAACAGGATCAGGAAAATGATGCTGTATTGTATCTTCAACTATTTTTGCTGCGTGATCTTTGTACTGTTCTTGAAAATGTAATGTCTCTCCAATAATCATATCTGCGTCATTGAAATCATTTGTGGCACTTATCAGTATATCTTTAATCGATTCTGCTAACTCCATTCCTCTATGATTGGCCGTTCCATCTTGTATTTGAATATTTTGAAAAAAACGCGGTTAATAAATGTATAACAGTCAAAGGATTGATTCTCATTGTTGAGTCCGGATGGAGGAACAAACCTACTCAATGCTTCTAAAAGACTACACTTATTCCCGAGCATGGAGTTTCACGACATATATACCCGACCGATGAGTTACGAAACGAATAATCGGTGATAAACAGTATCGTAAAAAATTATTGGACGAAAAGACGAATTGATGGATTAAAAAGTCACTCGCGAATTATAGTTTATTTTGACCAAGGTGATCCATTTTATGATGAAATTATTGCCTCGTGATAAATGACTTTAAATATAAGATATTCGATATCTCAATTCATATCTTATTCGTATTTCTCTTGAGAAAAACATTTTCTTCATTATTGCAGATGACCAATGTCTGAAGGGGTAGTAACCGTGTTTGGGGAGGGTTAACGCGAAATCCTCGAACACGTCAACTTATTTACTTCATTTCACAACTCAGAATATTCACTTTTCAATTTTCAAGTCAATATCGAATCAGTACAACGAAAATATCTTCGAAAAATGTGGTTTTTCCGGTATAAAAAATAGGGGTTGCAACCCTCGTGGGCATAACAATGTCTAGTAGCTCCGCCTTGCCGCAAAGAGCATTTTCCATTTTGTTCCGTCGCGGAATACCAATTAGAAGCAGAGATATTTCGAAAAAAGACTTTGAGAGTGAACTTTGAGGGTAGATTTCACCCCCTAAACGGGCTTAAGAGCACGTATAACAAAATACGAGTTTCTCAAAACATATCTCATTCGTATTTCTCTTGAGAAAAACATTTTTTTCATTATTGCAGATGACCAATGTTTGAAGGGGTAGTAACCGCGTTTGGGGGTAGTTAACGCGAAATCCTCGAACACGTAAACTTATTTACTTTATTTCACAACTCAGAATATTTATTTTTCAATTTTCAAGTCAATATTCGAATCAGTACAACGAAAATATCTTCGAAAAATGTGGTTTTTCCGGTATAAAAAATAGGGGTTGCAACCCTCGTGGGCATAACAATGTCTAGTAGCTCCGCCTTGCCGCAAAGAGCATTTTCCATTTTGTTCCGTCGCGGAATACCAATTAGAAGCAGAGATATTTCGAAAAAAGACTTTTTGAGGGTGAGCTTTGAGGGTAGATTTCACCCCTAAATGGGCTTAAGAGCACGTATAAAAAAATACGTGTCTCTTATTTTTCGATGTTCTACAACATATATCAAAATCATTGAAATCGGTGAGTTCGGGTTCGCAAGGTTTCCTTGTTAGAATCACTTTACTCAATAAAAATAGTTGATGGTTAAATAATCCTATAAGGTGTAAAAAAATGAAAGAAATTGTTTTGAAGTCGAAGAGTGTCAAGGATTGATACAAATTTTTGACATCGATGAAAAGTCAAGGATAGAAAAAATAGACATTTTTTAGAAAATAGTAATTTTGAGAAACTTCAATCTGAATTTTTTTGATTTTTCTAAGGCTACCCCTATAAAATTTGACTGCAATTTATTCAGCATGGTTTTCTCTGCAAAACTGTATATTTTCTTACTTTTTAAAAATCATGAAAAAAGCTCCTCAAATCGTATTGTTAATGTTTGTTATCGAGTATTTGTCAATTTGTGATGATAATATGAAATGTAAGACTCATTCCAGTAGAAATTTTTCAACTTTTACACAGTATATTTACACAGTATTTTTTTTCTCTCATCAGAATTTATTTGGCGTCTTCGAAAATAGCAAAGTTTCGTGATTACGGAGAACCGTGACAGTCTCAGGTGACATCGTAACCTGACATAGCATATAATATGATTAGGGGATGTTACCGATTAGATACCAGATGGACAGGCGGACACGTACAAGTAGGCGATACAGCGAGCACGTCCTCGACGAGATGCCGAAGCCTGCTAGTTTGAAGAAAACGTCGGAAGTCTCGAGAAAATTTGATTTCATTGTCATTCGCCGAACAATTGCTCGAATTGATATCAAACGACAACGCGAAATGTGCCATGCTCGAGAAATTCAACTTCGATCTATCTTCAAGTTCCATCCACTCTGACAGTTTTTGGAAGGGAAGAGATAACGTGTCTGTGATCAAACGTTAGTCGTCCCTGTTAATGAAAATAGAAGTTGAATTTTATGCGAATTCGGCCGAACTGTGATATGACCTCGTTCAACCCCAATTGCGTGGATCAACTCCAGCCTTTGCAACAGCTACGCAGCAAAAACGAAAACGAAATAATAGTATATCGTGTGACCAAGGATGAAACAAGACGATTTCAGACGAGGATGAAGTTGCCCGACTGAGCGAAGCGAGGGCTGGCGAGTTTTGAAAGGCTGCAACTTCATTCAGTTTCTGTCCCCTTTCAACAGTTGCATTCGTCTGAAATCAGCCACTTTCGGGCGGCTGAACATGCACTGAAACTCGCACCCCGGTGCGCGCTTGTGTGAATGTGTGTGTGCGTGTGCCCGCCCACACTTGTTGGTGCCCATACACAAACGCATGTGTAGGAAAACGGCGGTACGGTCCCGCTAGCTGAAAGCGAATGTGAGCGTGATGCCTACCCGGAAGAAAAAAAATGGTAATAATGACCATGTTAACATACTAATCGGACTCATTATATATAAAATCGTAAACAATACTATGTTTAATGAAACTCGTTAGCATTTTTCTAGTAACGGTTACCACGTACGGTTACCACGTGGTCCGGCAATAAAACGGTTACTATGTTACGTGGTCGGCAATAAATGATATACATTACTATAGTGTATAGGAATTAAAGCCATGTAGTATGGTACTCAGTCCCACGTTACATAGCTCTCATCACAAAAAGTGCGCACGTTGATTATCCACCCAGCGAAGCGGGTAAATGCAAGAAGGCCAGAGACAGGAGATATAGCTCCCATCGAATCTTGCGTTTCAGATGGGCCCATATACGACAGCTGTATTTGTTGCGAAAGATTGGTTGATGAATGGTATATCTGTTATAATTGTGATGATCGAAAAAAAGACACTGCAGTGTCAAGTATCTTATTCCAGATTGTCCAGCCGCTGGTTTAACCTCCATAATTTGAACGGGTGTTGGGTGTTCTGTGTTAATTTTCACACAGAACACCTATTTCTTACCCTGTTTGGAAAATAGCGGGAAATTCTACGTTCAAAATGGAGCATCCGAATCAAGCACCCCAAAAAGTGAGACGCAAGGGGACTCACTCTAATCAAGTACCTCAAAGGGAACGTAATTTCATTACGTCCACATCGTTGTTCCTGGATAGCGCGAAAGTTAGATAGTCACGTTGTTGATGTTGAATTCAAATCAGAAATCTAGATAAGGGGTTTCTGCCCAAAAAATCACTCTGTCCTTGACGTAACCTTGGGAATTGAGTTCAAAGTTAAGGTCCATGGTACTACGACGCAGTGTCTACATCCCGAACAAATTCCGAGTCAAGACTTGTTATTTTACACCTTTTCATTTGATCCGACCATGACCTCGTTGAGAATATTATTGCGAACGTAGAATTTCCCGTTCTCATCAATTCCACGGTCAAAAATACCTGTTCTCGTTTAGAAGAATCACTTTGACCCTAGCATAACCTTGAGAGTTGGATTTAAGGTCAAGGTCATTGGTACCATAAGTTGACCCCTACTGTCCCCTTCGACTTTTGTCTAAAACATTTTTTCGTATCTACCCACAATTTTGAGTTATTTTCCATTAAAGATTAAAATAGGCCACTCTGTACATCAATCGGTGTGGTCATATCGTAAAATAGTGTTGAGTATCCGCATGAGTATACGCATGCGTATCCCGCCCTATGTCGTCAATCGGTATTTGATTTATGCAAAGGTACTCCAATTTCATCAGGTACCGTGCTCGAAATTCCGCCTGTACTCTCACTTTTACGTAGCTGCTCGTACGTTCGTTTTCCTGACATTGATTACGAGTTCGTGACAAATATTCACAATTGATGCTCAAAAAATTAGCGCGTAGAATCGGGGTATTTTCATCGCAACGTTAAAATTTAATGCGCTTTACTCACATAAGTCGCTTCGTGTTTGCGGAGCTAACCCCTGCTTTACGTTAGTTTTCCAGGTTTGGCTCGATGTTACGAGTAATCGATTATTAGCGGTACGTGTAACTAATACGTTGTGACTGATTGATAAAATAGAGAAGATGGATGCAAAATAATCGAATCATTTTCTAAAAGTTCTCTCATCGATCGCGAACTCGACGAGAGAAAGTTCGCGAACTCAAATTCAATTTACATTCAGATTTCCGTAAAACCGACGCGATTCCCGATGCTGAAGCTTGCATGATATACCACCCCAGGAAGACAAAAGTTCCGCACAACTACTTTCGTAAAAATTCGTTGCCATCAATTCCATCGAAAGTTCACCCTCCGTCAATTTTTGCAGACGTCTGAAATCTGGATGCCCGTACATCACGAGTGTTACACAGATTTGAAAACAACTTCGATCACGAAAGGTCAGGTTGAATTTCTACTCGATTAGTGATTCTGGCTAAATCTGCGACGGCGAGCTTCGTACCACGCATGAATAAACGATCGAATTATAATATTAATATCTCGTCCTCGCAAACGGACTCGTCGTATTTCATGCAAACGGAATATCAACGAATCTGACGCGATACTTTCGGAAAGTTTCTCTCGCAAATTCTTTTACAACTCTTCGTTTTTCGTCTGTCTTCTCTTCGCAGCACACAGAAGAATGCGAACAGTCACCAATTACTTCTTGGTCAACCTTTCCGTCGCCGACCTCATGATGTCCATGCTGAATTGCATCTTTAACTTTATCTTCATGCTCAACTCGGACTGGCCTTTTGGCGCTTTTTATTGCACCGTCAATAACTTCGTGGCAAACGTCACCGTAGCTTCGAGTGTTTTCACCCTAGTGGCAATTTCTTTCGACAGGTAAGTGCGAAATTTTTGATTTTACCACCAAGCAACAGATTTTTTTTGACGTCACATGCGTTTTCTTAGATTTATCACTCAACCCGTTTATTGGTGGCCGTAGAAACTGTTATAAAGTAAAAGGTACGGTGGAATTATTTCGTTTCATTCGTGTCGTTACGCCGGACCTTTGTTACATCTAAAGATTGTTGAGCTGACGAGCGAGATGCAGGTTTTGTTATGTGGCCTCTGTTTTGGGGCAAGACGTTTCCGCCTTCTCCACCGGGGACCCAGGTCTGGCATATCGTTGACGTTACTGCCTCAGGTAGACACGACTGATTCGAATATTGGCCACAGTAGAAATAGTTGTAGTACGTAGGATTGAAAGAGTTTTTGAATGATAAAATCGATGAGGCCGGAATCGAGTTAAGTTTTCCTAGTAATTAGGACTTGAGGTTATGGTGATTTGGTAATACTCTTATCGAGTATGCGCCACAGTGCGGCGGAGTAGGTTCTTCGTGCTGGCACGAACATAAGTTCACTTATAACACTAACCCTATACCGTTCATCTTTCTACTTCCCTTTTTGATAGAACTATTGAGACAGTCTCTCAATTCCACTCGTACTCTTGCCAAACTTCAATGTACAAAACGGGTCATCGTGACGCGATATAAATCAGATAAAATATTCGCATAAGGATCCCGTACAGCGTAAGGCGCGCGAAAAGTGACGTAAGACGATTTATGGCAAGCTGTTTCTCCAAACGTATTCGAAATATCTGTACAAACTCGTATGTACGTTCAAAATTTGTACATCCGTATGAAATATATCATCAACAGCTCGCTTCAAACGGTTTTTCACTGTGCATTATTTTCGTTTCAGAACTCTTTGTGAATTTACTGCAGAAAATATTTATTGGCCAAGGTATAGTCGGAATCAAATATTCCACGCCAACTGGCCCAGTCTTAAATCTCGACCATCTCAAAATCATTTCATGTTTTTTTCCAACATTCTACTCCGTAAAAAACGCGACACGAATCTTTTTCAAATTTTTTCATTCGATTCAAGTCGATTGCGAATGTCTATTTTAAAGAATCTGAAAAAATTCTCAAAAATCCAGCGAATGACAAGAAACACCCCCCGTTAAGGAAAACGTGGGCCGAATTTTTTTCTATTTCTTCATCACTTAACTGGGAATTTCGAAATTTTTAAACTCAAAATTATTACAGGATCAAATCATAAGCGCATCATCGAATTAGTGAAACCAAACACTTACAAGTAAATTAATGTTTATTTGACGCTTACGATTTGATCCTGTGTAAATTTTCGGTTTTAAAATTTAAGAACTCCAAATTGAGTGATCAAAAATAGAAAAAAATCAGGTCACGTTTTCCTCAATGGCGGGTGAGGGGAGGGGGAGGGTCGTCTCATTCACTGGAGTTTTTTACAGAATAGAATGTTAAAAAAAACGCGAAATAAATGTGTAATGGTCGGGGTTCAACCCGGCTCGAGTTGGCATGGAATGCCCCAAGTGTAGGATGTTGCGAACGCACAGCTTTATTTTCAACGTGGATTTTGATCATTCGATTTAGCGAATTCAAAACGAATCATTCGCGAAAATATGTACTAAGAAAACGGAAGATCATCCTGTTTTTATATGTACACCCCCAAAATGTAGAATTTACATTTTCGCAATAATTCGAATGATCCCAAGTGTAATTAAAATATGTCAAATAGATTAATGTAATTAGATACCGATGAACAAAAATAAGAAAACTGGATCGCTCGAATCTAAGTGACGAATGTCGTTGATCTCTGAAATTTAACTTGGGTAATAATAATTTGGTTTTGAATTAAACGTTTATTATTCAACGAGTCGTGATCACAAGAAAAATATTAAATTTAACAATATTTAGAGGTGCTTGAAGGCTGAACACTTGTTTTTTCATGCAAGAATCCAAAAACTGTGCATAAAAATAATGTTGTCGGAAAATAAAAATAAAAATGTCTGAATCTCGACAACAGCGCCACCTACCGGGTGCAACTATCGCTAACAATAAGAACAATCCCGGGTGAGCCCATAAGTATGCTCAAAACAATCCATCAAAATCGTTCAAACTGTTTGGAAGGAGAAGAATTACGAACACATTTACACCGGAATTTTACGTGTCAAGATAGTCATTCTAAAAAACAATATTTGCATAATATTTTGTTCGATGTGAATTTGCTCGGTTTCATGGGAAATCGAATGAAAGGGCTCGTCAAAGCGATTGATTTTCTCGTTGGTATTAGCATTGTCTCGATGCGATCCCGTCTCTATCTGCTCTGTTTTTCTCTCTTCTTCCCTACCTCTGCCTAACCTTCTCCTCCTCATCCCAAATCTCACTCCCGTTTCACATCTCACCCATTACTTTTCGGCTCTCTCTCTCTCTCTCTCTCTCTTGGGCCATTCTTCTTCGCTATTTTCCACCATCGTTCTACTGTTTTCCATTCATCGTATTACTGTTTTTAACCAGCTGCGCGTTGATTGCTCCCATCTACTGTATATTTTCATTGGATTTTCTCCCTCTACTTTATCTCTCTTTCTGTAACAACTACTTTCTCCTCCAATTAACACTTTTCAGCGATTTGTATGGCTTCCAAACTCATCTGCAACGCTTCTTTGTTTTCTACTTCTGACTCCCAGTTTCATTTTCGATTCGTTGCCTCTTTGCGCCTGATTAATCCCCGATAGTTTTTGTGTATCGCATCTGTCTCTGACCCCGATTTATCGTCGCGTACTTCTTTCTCGCGTACGGTCTACTTTATCAAATATTCCTCACCAGTTTTCCCTTGCTCGTGCACCACAGGAATTATCGCTATCGTTGTCGTTACGTTGACCTATGATTTTCCAGAGCTTGGAAAAATGGTCCGGTGTCCGTTGATTCGAAACGAATCTCGGGAGTATTAATTCGAGATAAGTATCGATTGTGTAAATGAGAAACGTAAACAGAAGTAATCAAAAGGTAAATAAAAGTTTACAGTGAAATTTAACAGAAATCTCTGACAATGAATGAGATAAAATAATATGAATTTTTATATAAATGAGGTCGCGGCTGCTCACGAAATTCAATCGACGAGTATAAAACGCTGGCTCTGAATACTGACAGCAATAAAAATCACGCGTAACTCGGTAATTCAGATTTTTCAAACGCTGGATATAATTTTTTCATAATTTCGAAGATATTGATAAGAAAAATCTTCAGACTCATCGTTAGCTACGATATCGGAAAGATCCGAGCTCTAGATCGAAAATCCTCAAATTTGCCGGAGACGTTCACCTTGCAAAGAAGCAAGATCATCGATTGATCGCTGATTTTGTGGGGCTGATGCTCGAGCTCCGCGAGCAAAGGTGAAGTTACTAGAGAAATGAGCGGTTCTTCTACATACCAGCGGCGCACGTCTCAACACGGCACTAATTTTATAACTTTCAAAGTTTATTTAGTCCCGCGCTTTTACTTCCGTAAATTACCGGTCTTAGTCCAAGCATTTGAATCCGGAATTGAGCATTTCGGGTACTTTTCTTGTTATTGTTAGGAAAAGGTTGTTATGAAAGAAAAAATTAGATAAGTTGCGCGGAACGTTAGAAAATTTAAGAAGACTTAAAGATCATATTATCTTTTCTGATGTAACCTTGTGGCGTTTGACATGACTGTCAATTGGTTGACAGTTGGAACGATTAAAAAAAAATCAATCTATTTATATAGATAGATACATAGATATATAGATAGACATATAGATAGATGAATAGATAGACAGATAGATAGATAGATGGATAGATGGAAAGATGGATAGATAGATAGATAGATAGATCGATATATAGATAGAAAGATGGATAGATTGAAAGATGGATCAATAGCACGAGAGAGACACAGATAGATACATAGGAAGAGCTAGTTTACAGTCACGTTTTGTACTGTCAAGATCCACGCTAAGCCCACTCCAGTTTCCATATAATCTGGTGTCTTTTGCTGCTCGCTGGAATCATCTTCATTCAACGAATTCAAAAAATGTTGTCTTCAAACGTCCAAGGCACCGAACTAGAAAGTACGAAGTTCGCGCTAGCGTCTCACACCCGATAAACTTTGCGAGCTTCAGCCAATATCTCGCAACATGAGCGTATTTTTCCTCCGTTCGAAAACCGTTCCAGGGTTTCGTCGTCACCGCGCGATGTTCGCCCCGAATCGGGAGGCAGATTAATTTGGAGTGTGCAGTAGATACCGGGGTTATTTTGATTGGTGGTTTAAGAGAAACGACGATCAATCTTGCACGGATGAAGGGAGCACAGAAAAAGCTTACTCTGCCTAGTTGGACGGAAATGAGGGATAAAGTAAGTCATGCGACTTTGAGATTGTTTGAACGAGGTGATGCAGCTAGGATTTCAAGTATTCCAGAGTTTGTCTTCCGAATATCACCAAAACAATTATGTCAGGCGACTTGGCGTAACTGGATGCAGGTTAGCCACAACTTCCAGTTCACCTATGACGAAATAAGTATTACAAACCACGTTAGGAGACCCTGAATCAGATGATTTTCAGATTTTTTTCATGGTGATAAACAAAAACGAAAATTTCCGCAATTCTGAAAATAATTCATTCGTACATCAATAATGCTCTGGTAATTTTTTCAAGTCATTTCATGCATTACTGCACGTAGGGCCGGGCCAAAACTGGACCATATAGCATCAAACTAGCTGTGCCAATTGTAGGAATATGAAAAAAATACCCGTGTTTTTTCTCTTTTCTCATTTGCAATTGTTTATAAAAAATTATTCGAACAAATTACGATAAAAGTTGTCATTTTGATAAACTGATTGCACCAATCGAGTTTACTGAGAAAATTACGACGAATACATACATAACACTTTTTTGTCAAAGGTAAATTTGTTAGTGTAAAACGATTATAAACAATTGAATTTTTGAAACATGAAAATCATTTAGGATTGGGTTTTTGTCATAATTTTTCCCGTAGAATTTATTGGTGAGATCAGTTTCTCAAAACAACACCTTTTATCATAATTTGTTTGAATAATTTTTCATAAACAATTTCAAGGTATTTTTTCACATTTGTCTTTAAATGGCATAGTTAATTCTATGCCATCTAGCCCAGTTTTTGCCTGGGCCTTAATGGGTTAATTAGGGTGTAATTCGCCGTGTCCATTCCGAACAGCTGGCAATTGCAATTGGGATCTGAAATAGCTCAACAAATTTTCATACATTGCTGAAATGTTTTTTGATACTATGAACCGAAATTTTGACTGTTACTAAGTGTTTGAAAACGAAATAATCCATTGTTAGCACTTGTTTCCGCATTTTGCAATAATAAACGTGTTTCAAACAATCTACTTTTTCCAACCTCCAGTTTAGAATATCGTTCTGAAATGTGCAGGGTGTATTTTCAGGATATTTCACGATCGATTTACGAAATAAATAGAAAATTTATTTTGCAGAGCATACAGAGTGAATTTCCCCCTACATACGATTTACCCTGTTGTGCACCAAAAAATCGATTTGGGCTTACAGATCCTCGCGAGTTAGTTCTTTACGAATCTGTTTTTATATTCAGATGCATAAAAAAATTCCTATAATAAAAAAATAGGTTTGAAATGTCGTTACTCGCCGGGCGCCCCCGGGTACCCACTACGTGAAATATGATTCAATTCGATGAAAAAGAGTTTCATAGTTGATGAATATTTTATTGTTAATAAATGATACAACGACATAACGTGGAGTAATAAACGAATAAATTACCCATTTTTTACTAGAGTCAACGAATAAAAATGTTCTTAGATAGTTTTAGTATATTTTACTTGTTATCATTCCTTATAATTAGTTCACTGTAATTTTGTCCGAATATATTTTTTTTAATAAATGAAGTGAAAAAAACGACCTTTCCGTTGATCGAAATAATTATAGTAGTTTTTGAGAAGAACACTTTTGCTGTACTGTGTTTTACTTAACAATTTATTTCAGTTATGATTTTTTTTTTATGAAAGTCAATTAGCTCTTGGTTGTTTTTGTATCAATTGTTGTAACAATATTTGTTTGATTTTGATGTAATAATATCATGATAGAAAAGGATGTTATAGAAGTATTTCAGAATTTTTTTTCTGATTTTTTGGAAGACTGTTGTCTCGGAAAAATGTTAGCAGAACTTTAGGGTCTCGGAGGATGGAGATGTATCTACATTTAATGGCCCAAATTCAATTGATCAAATATCGATGTATCCAATTAATTGAATATTATGATCCTTTTGTGACCACTTCTCTTTGCGGTGCATAAATCGTGCTAGTAGTCTTGGAAACGGCTCGCATACTTTTCATTTATGTTTATTTAACGAACTAAATCGATTCCAAACGATTCTGTTCACATCTGCGCTAAAAAACGGTCTAAAATCAGGGGTGGGTATCCGGGTGCGCACATAAGGGTTAAATACAATTTCTGGCTCGCGAAAAATCGTACGAGAATATACAACGCGAGGGCATTGCGTTACCCGGAATATGGTATCAAAAAGATTATTTTACACGTTATGGACCCCGTGATACAGCGAAACGTGCCGATTCCATTGGAAAGGCGGATGAAACCATAACGAAGTAATGAGTAGAGCGGTCGAACTACCGGAAGTATTTTTTTCCAAACCTACGCGAGAATGAATAGCCTAGAGGCTATATATAGCGAAGCGTATCGATTCGATGGAGGGGGGGGGGCATCAAATCCCAAGAATATAATAGCTCCGGCGAACATTTTCCATAAATTCCTGAAGACTATTTCCGGGTTCTCGAACTCTGGAATAAATCCTAAAAAAATCGAGAATATCGTC
This sequence comes from Arge pagana, assembly GCA_963969455.1. Taxonomy (NCBI): domain Eukaryota; kingdom Metazoa; phylum Arthropoda; class Insecta; order Hymenoptera; family Argidae; genus Arge; species Arge pagana. The sequence goes on along the minus strand of OZ018314.1, from coordinate 8,605,327 downwards.
GAAAATGGTTATAAGGTCTGACAAGCAATTTCTCATATATTTCTTTCCCATTCTACTAAATTATCCGCGCAGCACAAATCACTACCGAGGCATCGGATCGTGACTTTTTTGAACCTTCGACCGTTGATTATCGGATTGATTTCTTAGTTTTCCATTTTCGACGATACCATCAGTCTCGAAACTTTAGTAATTTTGTCTTAGCGAACGACGTAACAGCCTCGACTTCGCGGGTTGTTTTCGCGTGGAATTCTTCACCCGCAGTGATTTGACTTTTTGCTATTGCCATCATCGCGATAACGGCTAACTTTCTACGGCGATGCGATTTTTCCGAACGACTCGTATTTATCCGAACATTTATCAATCGTGTAAACTCATCCTTCGTCATATCCGTCACACATCAGACAACTAAAAAGTTGCGAATCAAAGTGGACAGCTGTATGATAAAATGATAACTAAATACAACACTCAATTTCGGTAACTCGGTATTTCCACAACGCGCCAAGCAATTGTAGTCGGTTGCTAAATATAATCGGAAAAATTAATACTTAATCGTTATTCATACCCAGACAGATGTAACGCGATTGTTTGGTGTTCAAAAAAGTTTCTTGCCAAATGAATGTACGCATAAAACTTCTGACAGCCCCTCACCGAGGCACATTTTCGTGTTCTGAGTATTCGTTCGCAGCCGTTCGATAATTGTGAACGCGTCGGAAAATAATTTTCCTTGCCCAATGTAGGTACATAGATGTATTCAATTTCAATTCATTCGGCGAGGAATCGCGATACCACCATACATAATGAAAATTAATGTACATTTTTCAATTTGTCCATTTTTTACACGGGTATATTAATCTTTTCTGTACCACGCTCTTTCTGTATTCAGTTGTTCTTCGGTCTTTTCGATTTCCTACCCATGAATCATTATACATTTCCTCCGATTCTCTGATCGCCTTTTATTTCTTTTCTCTTCCGTGCATATCGATACCTACTTTTTCCTGGGTTTCTCGTTCGACACGAGCGAAGCGTTCCTTTATTTATGCGTATCCCGATTTATAATGTTCTCACCTTCGCGTGGCATACGTCATTTTTCATTTTCTTTTTATCCAGTGATTGTTGGTTCTTTCCATATTACCATTTACCATTCTTATTCCAACTTCAGCATTAGCTATCCCTTCTGCCTATCGTAAATCGATGATATTTGCCATAAGGCAAATGCCATATGGATTCAACAAGCCAAAAAAAAACTATCTTCCATCTTTTTCGAACTTTGGAATCTTATCTCACATTGAATTTCATTAGACACGTGTTTGTTCTCTTTACCGAAAAACGTTATTCAAACCCTGTGGCCCTTAGCTGAAGTTTAGGCTGGTAATACGTTTTTTCGAAAACGCAAAATCACGCTTCCATTCGAATAACCCTCCTTGGGCGCCAATTTATCCAATCAAGGTGATTTCTTTTTCAAAATATGAGGAACTCAATCAGTTCTCACGTGTTTTTTTGGGAGATTTTCGAAATTCGATATCCTAAATTTGCGAAAATCGAATATGGTGTATGTGAGTTTTTTAAATTGGAAAAATGCCTTTTTTGAAAAAGCACGCGAAAGCTGTTTAAATTCCTTACATTTTGAAACAAAAATAGCCTTGATCGAATAATACGGGGATAAACGACGGTGATTTGAATGAAACCGAGAATTTTCGTTCGAGAGGAGTAATATACCACACACAGGTACGTTAGTGTTTACCATTGATACAAGACCTGAAAAGTTAATTTCACGAGGCATATCTTTCGCTTTCGCTCTAAGTAGAACGTTTACTCCCGATTGTAGATAAAAAAATATATTTTTCAAACCACCAGCTAAAATTTCGCATTTACGTTAAAAAGATGTACCACGTTTCTTGTGGAATTTTTCAAGAGCTCAATTTTTCGTTCAAAACAATTTTCTCCAAAATGAATATTCTCTAAAAAAATAGAACGTTTATTCCCTATTTTAGATAGAACCAGATATTTTTCAAATTACCATCTGAAATTTTGCATTTACGTTTAAAATGCATATGACCTTTCTTGTAGAGATTTTAAAAAGCATCGTTCTTTGTCTGGAATATTTTTCTCCAAAATCAATGTTTTCCAACTTACAGCGAGAAAACAGGAAAATCTTTCAGGAAGGGTTGGGGCTGAATGGGACTTGTCGCCAAAAATCCTCGCGATGTTTTCAATTTTGAGCTGAAAAGAAGCTTTTCTCAAAAATTGGGTCCAATCGGACGTTTCCGCTTAACGGAACTTCGCCCAAAAACCGCAATGAAATCGATAACAAATTACTCGTAAACGTTGAACAATCGCTAGGTAGCATCTGGGTGGAACACTGGTGTCCGCTGTGACCGATATGAAAGGCTTAAGAGGAAGAAAATTCGAATTCTTTGTCTCCCACGACAAATCATGTACAATAATGTCAATGTATTAAAAGTTTTTAACCTAATCAACGTTCCGATTAAATGTTGCAGGTATATGGCGATCGTCCGACCCCTGCAACATCGCATGTCTCGCAAACGGGCACTCCTGGCTGTTGCTATGATATGGCTGGCGTCGGCACTTTTGGGCTTACCGTGTCTTCTCTACTCGACGACGATGACTCGGCGGTGCGTCTGTCAAGCATTTAAAAACTTCCATTCCTATACAGCCTTATTCATCTCACTTTTCTTCCGAGCCGACGAAAATTCGACGAACCTTTCGATTTGTAATTCGACGTTTGAAGTTTCGAGACTACGATGATTTCTCTCGATTTTCTTTTTTCGCTCCTCCTACGTCGCTGAAACACGACGCAATAATATTTCCCACCCTCCTACATGACGGTCAAATTGGAAATAATTGCTTCTCGAGGGAATCGCGAGTGTCGCGTGATAGGCGGCACGAAACGAGAAATTCAGTTTTATCATACCTTATTTACGTCGAAGTCGTTTATAATGTCGCGAAAAATTGCGACTCTCGTTAATTTAAAGGGAAAGTCTCTCATTGTCAGCTCAACAACAAAACGAGACTCTACCCATTTTCCTGTTTCATTTCGAATGAATTCTCAACAACTGATATCCGTTCAAGCAAAAAGCAGATCTTCATTTTATTTTATTTTTTTCAATCGAAGGAACGCGTTTTCATTTGCGAATCAACTAAGGCAAAACAAAAAAAGTTGTTTCTCATTTGCTAATGCAGTTTCACTTTTTTTTTTTACCGAGAAAGGATAATTTAGCGAATAATCGAATATAACAAGAATTCAGAATTGGTGAGCCGAGCCTTTTTCACGCTATTCAAAAATCACGGATCAGAACTATTTCCGAAATATCTCAAAAACTACTTCGCGATTCGAGTTCAAATTTTGTCAAATTCCGGCACATCGGGTCTAGAATGTCAGAAAAAGCCATTTCTCGCGACTAATCAATATGCTTCGTACGTTCAAAACTCACCGCACGTCAATTTTAAATCGCCACACGTTGGAAAAACTGATATTTGGAAGTTGGTCGAAACAAAATGTTTCGCGACGTTATTTTCCGAATTTTTTACCGATTGCGAGCACTTTATCGCTAACGCGTCACCTCAATTGCGCCAATTTGATTTACACCACATAAATCTGACATGATCAATTGCATGATTATCATACCAATGTGATAATTTATATAAAATCACAGCTGTCATCTGAGAATTTATTTGATTTTATATCCACTTACGATATCATGTTATAAATATATATATATATATATATATTCTGATGTCATATTCTTATGTACAAGAGACTTGCGTGTTTGAAACACGTTAAATTCAGTCCTGTAAGCTTTAAAAAAAGGTTAAAAATTGCATCAGTGTGGATCAAAATTCAGATGAGATCATTCAAACTCCGACTCCGTTGTGTGTGTATTTTTTCATTCTTCTTCTCAATAAGTCAGAATCTTATTGTAGTGGTCTCATCTTAATTAGATTAATAAACTCGTACCAAAACGGAAAAAAACGAAATAACTCGGAGGTTTTCTCCAGATTTGTCCATAAGCTGACGCGAATTAAGCTGAAATCAGACGAACAACCATTTTATTCGTATTCTTTCGTGATGTATCATCTCAACGTAGTTTTGACCACTTCCTTCATAGTACTCATCAATTACTACTACTACTACTACTACTACCTGTACTATCACCGCGTTTCTCCAGATATTTTAACTTGTCGTTCGGTCATGAAGAGAAAAAAATTGTTCATCTAAAATATTATTTAACGAATTAAAATCCGTTTCTTTGATAATGACTATAGAGGAATATATGGTCGGTGATACTGCAATGCCGTATAACTCCTAAAAATATATTTTTACAGGAGCACAAAAAACCTTCATATTAACAAAATGTCACGCTATCTAAATATTTTATAAAATCTTATAAATCTTATAAATATTATCGATATGAATCTATCATTATATTCATGCAGCTTCAAAATAATAAATGGATCAATATATTTACTTCGGAACATTTATGTCAAAAATCTATTTTTTACTTTCATCTTCCGTCACTAATCAAACCGTCATGACGATAGACGGTATAGGTTACATGTATTTACTTAACCCGTATTGAAAGTAACTTTTAAACAAGCGCGAGTTACGCGGTGTTGTACAGAATAGTTTTTCAACTAAATATAAAAAAAATTGCAAACCAATAAAAGTGCCAAAAATGTAGGAAAAATATACATAATTTTAGTACGAAATTTCATTTTTGCTATTTTTGTACTTACGCGATATGCAGAATCACCGACGATATACTAAAGGGTCGCGCTAAATTTCGGGTGGGACACAACCAGGTGGGAAAAATGTTAGGTAGTCTGTTAAAAATATTCTTCTGATTGTGAATTCGTTTTTTTTCTTACAGTTATTCGAATGGTCAGACAAGGATAGTTTGCTACATAATGTGGCCGGATGGACGATACCCGAACAGCATGACGGAGTACATGTGAGTTTATGGAATATTAAATGGAGCAAAATTTATTACAAACGAGGAATAATCAATGGAATTCAAATTTCAACGAACACTATGGCATAATTGATGTGGTGCTAAAAAAATTGAAAAGAGAATCGAGTTTGAAGAAAAAACTCATCAATATTATCCCATATCATTCCGGATAAATCGGTTTGTCCGAAAATACGAATCGCGATTTTTCGCAATTTCTAACGGAGATGTTCGATGAGAAAATGCATCATTTTCGAAGGATAAAATTAATTAACCGGAGACCTTAATTTCGTCGATGGTTTACATGATAAACGACCGAAGGACACTTCTTCATCAATAAAAGTACTGCTGAACTTTTACTTTACCGGTTTCACTAGAATATACGATCGCGATTTGGAAATATCACGTTCACGCGTCTTTTTTCTATCTAATCGCAATTTTGAGAAACTTGTAACGAATTATGAATTGTCCGAATTTTTACGCATGCTGAAACGCGGTAGCCGAAGAGAAATATATGCAGGGTGAGGAAAATGTATGGAAACCTCTGAATAACTTGGAAGGAACCCATTTGTGGGTGAAATGGTAAATACAAAAGTTGTAGGATTTTTTCCTGGATATCCGACGCTGACCTTGTATTAGTCCTTACCTATGAGCTTCAAGGTCAAATCGATGTTAACTTCAATTTTTCAAATAGAAATCCCTGTTTTTTTTAAATATTCGTATTTTTCAGATAAAAATACGTTGGTACGTTTTGTTGGCAACGTTTTTCTTGATAACGCTTTGTTGTCTCGATAGAGGGCGCTGAGTGCTAAATTCCCTGGGTGCAATATCTTCAAAGTTCTGCAAGATATAAAAAAATCTTTCGCACGAATATTGTGAGATTTCGAGGGGATCAAATAATGGTGACTTTGTCGTTGACCTTGAATCCAAATTGCAATGTCCAATCAAGTTGAACTTGGATTTTTCAACGTCTACGTCGTTGTTTCTGGGTTATGCCCAATACAGTATCTACTGAATACCCAAATAAACAGCCACATTTCATTCCAGATGATTTGTCGGATTTGTCCAATATTTCAGTTTTTGCTGTTACAGCGCCATCTAGAAGTAGTCGAAAAAATGTCAGACAAAACTCGCGTGTTTTTATCTGGACGAAAAAAGGACTTTCCATTTGGAATATCAAAATTGACCTTGATTCGACCTTGGAATTTGGACCTTACAAGTTTTGCGCGAAAGATTTTTTGATATCTCGCATAACCGTGAAGATATTGCAGCGAGAGAAGTTAATACTTTCAGCTGGCGCCCTCTGGCGAGAGAACAAAGCGTTATCAACAAAAATGTTTCCTGCAAAACATACTTATTTTTGTCTGAAGAATACGAATAATTGATAAAAAGTAGGGATTTTTTGAAAAAAATTATAGTTAACCTTGATTTGACCTTGCAGGTCACGGGCAAGGACAAATTCAAGGTCAGCCATGAAAAAATTCTACAGTTTCTGTATTTACCATTTTATCCACAAATGGGATCTTTCCAAGTTATTCAGAGGTTTCCATACTTTTTCCTCATCCTGTATAAGGTTCATTCAACGACTGAACTGTGACCGCAACAAGTTGGCGACGAATGGTTCAATTACAATAAGTGGGCTCAGCGTGGGCTTGCTGAATCTATAGAGTACCGTCTTTGCTCTTTCGAGGATTAATTATAGGCTTCAGCACTTTTCATGAATGGGCATTGCCGGGTTGTTAAATTCGCAGCAAGCTATAATCACTTCTGAAAATAGTAAGCCTGTAGGGAGTTAATTGAAGGAAATTGCTCGAAAATTTTACATGATGTCTGGTTATTTTTCGACAGGAGTTACTTTCTGAAAATCTTTTAAACGTGAAGAATTTACGGAAATGTTTCAAAAACATCGATTATTTTTTTTTCTTAAATAAATCGAAAATATTGTTGGATTGACGACCAAAAGATACCGTGCAGGTTACAGGTCCTAATGTTGGCGTTAAGAGGTGCCGCATCGCGAATTTTAATTTCACATTTAATTAACATGGGGAAAACTTTCTTTTACAATCTGGCATTTTTTTACTCATCAGCGGATTATCATATTCGTAAGATCGTGGCATACTTTTGTAGGGAATTGAACGCTCTACAAAAAAGGTCTCTTGTAACTTTTTGATAAACCTACTCCTCAAGTGTTAAAATCTATCGCGAATCCAACTTTGACCCCGAATAACTTTAGAAGGAGTAAGTTTATCGAGAAATTACTTCGGACCTTTTTTGTAGAACGTTAAATTTCCTACAAGAATATGCTACGTTCTTATGATTATGACAATCCGTCGACGAGTTGAAAAATTGAGAAGTGTAAAAGAAAGTTTTCCCCACGTTAATCGAATGGGAAATTGAAATTTGCAATGCGTCACCACTTAATATTAGTAATAAGTGCTGTAACTTTCCCAATATATTTTTCTCGTCATTCCTAACCATATTGTTAATCCATTTTTCGAAAAAATGTATATTCGATCTTTCGGAAACAATTTATTGTATATTCACGCGAGAAAGAGGATTTACGAAGCTTTGCCAGAAACTGAGATGGGATTTGGTAGGTGCAGAGTAGAGCAGAGCGGTTTAGCTTTATCAACTCGTTGTGTCTGAATGCCAGGTTGGCAATGCTGCGATAAGCCGGTATTTTTTTGCGACGATGCAATTTTCGAACGCAGCGTAAGCATTACGTTTCCTCTAATTCTTACGTTTTCTACGTAACTCGTGCATGTCGAGGCAAATACGTTATCTTCTGAAAAAAACCAGTTAAAATTGACTTCTTAAGGGGATACACCGCCCAAGGATTTTCAAAAAATCAACACAGAAATTTGTGGCTTAATATGTACCGTGATTCGTTAAAAATAACGTGGCAAAATTTTATATACGGCACTAATCTGGAAGGGGCCGAATTATGAACTTATCGCGGTCCCTGACAATGTTCTATTCGAGTACTTCAAACTTTAAACGCGTTTTTCTCACACCAGCAAATTTCAAACTGGCCGAACCGATATCTCGAAAAGTTTTGGTCCGATTGGTTTGAAATTTCGACTGTGTATTCAGAAGTACTTTCTCCACAACAGTACGTAGGTTTTTTTTTACCTCGCGAACTTTAATTATTATTAACAATTTTCGAGTTATTTTTTGCGGTCTTTCGACTTTTTTGTTGATATGGCACCATTCAACCAATATTCAATTTTAAAAAAATCCGACGTACCGTTACAGCTCTTAATATACTTGATCGAAATTTTTTTCGTTCATTATTCTATCCTCAAAATCACGAAATAAAAGCATTCGGCCGTAGCGGCATAAAAAAGATATCTTCGGGAAAATGCTGTAAAGCGGCTATTTTTTGCGTGCAGCTACCATACAATGTGAAAACACTGTTGAACACTCAATTAATAAAGGGCTTTTTACCACGTTTCATTACGTTTATTAGTTTCTGGGGGAAAAACTGTCAAACTACGGCCTCTAGGGTGCTTTACCCCCATAATAGTTTAATAAACATTCATTTGTTTTTCAGTTACAACGTAGTTTTTCTCGGAGTGACGTACCTTGTGCCTGTGATCGCTATGGCTGTATGTTACACGTTGATGGGACGAGAGTTGTGGGGCTCCAAGTCGATCGGTGAACATACTCAACGACAGAAGGAATCAATGAAGTCAAAACGGAAGGTAGTACTTTCAAATACTCAATTTCAATCAGAGTTGCGAGAATATTAATTCAGCAAATAATGCACTATCCATTATCGGGAACGTTGCATTACTTACTCATTTCTAGAACAATGAGCGACGCAACGGAGTAAAATTATCAATTACCGAGAAAGTCCCCGGTGAATTTATGAAACCACCATAAGAGCTATCTGAAACTTACGCGAACATGATGCTCGATTAGTGTTGCAACTTCGACGTTGCTCCTTTCGTTGTTTATTAACGCATGTTTTTTGTTCAATTAATTGTCAACGCGTTCGTTGATGTATTATCCATGGGAAAATGAGCCGGCAATGCAATCGATGACGCGTGAATTATTGAAAATTAACGACTAGTTTATTAACATTTAATCGTGAGTAGGTAGGCTATGGGGTTTGTGGGCCAATTAGTGTTTGTGCACACGCACACACTCGCACGTATCTGTTTTTAAAAGTGAATTTTGTGTTTTCAACACGAAGTTTGTGTTTTCAAACAGATGCGTGCGAGTGTGTGTGTTTGCACCAACACTAATTGGCCCAGAATCCGCATAGCCTACCTACTATCGTGCATGAAGGAAATAACGAATAGTTTTTCATAAAAAGCATCGTTCTCTGGGAAATGAATCGGTAGTGCAATCGGCAATGCAGTACCAAAATAATGCACTATTCGCAACTCTGATTACAATATACCAGTTGTTCCCGCCGCGTTGCCGGCGTGGAATTCAGTTTGTAATTGTAAGAGTAGTAAAACATCAATATGCAAACTGCATAAAATTTCTTCAAAGATAGGTGAATTTATTTTCATATAAAAATGTAACGTTACCTACTCAAATTACCCTTGACGGATTAATATTATTTTTAAATATATCTTTTAGCCATATTTAATCAATTTCTGTATCAACCCTAACAAGTAGATAAGGGTCGTTGCGGACTTTTTTATAGACTTGTCTGGGTTCTACAAATTGTCTATGGAAAACATACAGATATCTCTTACCGTTAGGGCAGCGTTCGTAAAAAACACATTCATTCGACCGTTTTCTTACGAACTTTAGTTGCAAAAAAATGGTCGACAAGAAAAGCCTTTTATTATAACGGTATAATATATAGCCTATGCCCATCCTGAAAGTCCATTCTAAATATTGCTGAAAGAAATTTTGAAATTGGATGAGTAATTTCGGGAAATACCTCCTTACAACCTTTACCTCTTTATGATATTATCAATTGATCAATTAATAAGTGTTGTTGTAATATAAGTGTACATAATAATTATTATATAATTAATTATAATGATTACAATAGCAATAACTATTATTATGTCGTTGCGACGTGTAAGCTGATTACGAAGCTATATTGATGTTTCCAGGTCGTCCGGATGTTTATCATCGTTGTGACAATATTTGCCGTTTGCTGGTTACCTTATCACGGCTTCTTCATATTTGCCTACCATCACCGTTCCTTCGCCAACAGCCGCTACGTGCAGCATGTTTACCTCACATTCTACTGGTTCGCGATGTCCAACGCGATGGTCAATCCCATCATTTACTATTGGATGAACAACAGGTAAATCTCCGCACGTACAAATTTAATCTACGTCACGTTTTTCTGGACCAAATCGAAGCCTGGGGTAAACTTGGAGATATGAGCTCGAAGCGAAGATCGAGTTTGACGCGGTCTCAGGTTCAACAGTCTCGCTCGAATGTTGCAAGTCCACGTTGCATCGGTACCAACAGATCACGAATCGTGATCGTAGCATTCAAAGGCATTTGTTAGCCAAAAATTGTCTCTATCTCGTGACCTAACGAATTATGGGAAGATGAGAATTATTTTATATAATATTTTTACAATATTTAAAATTATACAATTAATTTTATATTATTGTTACGTCCACGTAACTTTTACAAATAGTTCTCGCGCCTCACTCCATAAAATTTCGCAATTCAAGATCCCTTCTAGCAAGCACCACTGCAGCGTGTTGATTGCTGACGTCAGAAGCGTAAGAAACTGCTTATCGCATGGAACTTTCCATAAACCAAGCAATAGGAGAACATCCTCCCTTAGACTAGGCTACGCCCCACCATGCGCCTTCCGCCCTTGGTGAAAATCTTGCGATGAGCATCGCTGCTGCGTCCAGAATAATCTTGGTGGAGGGGATAGATTTATCACTTTTTTCGGGTATAAATACGAGGCAAACATCAGGCAAAGTTGTCATTTCATTTTGAGAGACTTCTCGAAAGGTTGGCCAATTCTATATCCTCTGAATCTCGAACGACAAGAATATTCCAAGTCTTCACTTTGAATTATTCTAAATTCCATATCCACTGAATCCTACTACATCTCGAACGACAAGAATATTCCAAGTCTTCACTTTGAATTATTCTAACTTCCATATCCACTGAATCCTACTACATCTCGAACGACAAGAATATTCCAAGTCTTCACTTTGAATTATTCTAACTTCCATATCCACTGAATCCTACTACATCTCGAACGACAAGAATATTCTAAGTCTTTACTTTGAATTATTCTACAAATTCCAATTTCAAATCACGAACTCGAATATTATTATAATCCTAGAGACTCTGAATCACGTAGCCTGAAATCCGACTCGTATCCAAGATTTTTCTCGATAGATTGATATTTCATTTTTGTACGCAACTCGCATTTAGCTAAATACAAATTACATTGTTCTCCATTTGAATTGTGCTTAGCAAACCTACAACCATCGCCACGCAATCCCAAATTATTCCTCACCTACGTTCGTGCCAGCGTATAATCCGCTCCGCCGGACTGTGCCCCATACTCGACAAGAGTATTACCAATTCACCTTATTCCTCACCTACGTTCGTGCCAGCGTATAATCCGCTCCGCCGGACTGTGCCGCATACTCGACAAGAGTATTACCAATTCACCTTATTCCTCACCTACGTTCGTGCCAGCGTATAATCCGCTCCGCCGGACTGTGCCGCATACTCGACAAGAGTATTACCAATTCACCTTATTCCTCACCTACGTTCGTGCCAGCGTATAATCCGCTCCGCCGGACTGTGCCGCATACTCGACAAGAGTATTACCAATTCACATTATTCCTCACCTATGTTCGTGCCAGCGTATAATCCGCTCCGCCGGACTGTGCCGCATACTCAACGAGAGTATTACCAAATCCTATAACGTCATGGTTTTCCATCATAACTCAACAGCAACGTAATTTCACCAAATAGTTTAATCTTTAGCATATTCTATATTTGAATTAGTAGTGTGTACTTAGGGCATTGAAACTAACGATAGGCCAGACCTCGGTCCCCGGTGGAGAGGGCGGAAACGTCTTGCCCCAAAACAGAGGTCACATCAAAATTGTTACGTGTCGTACGTCAGCTTCACAATCTTTGGATTTATAACGCTGTACGAATTCGCGGACGTAACATTATAATACTATCTTTATATAACATATGATAGAACAAGCTTATTTTGCTATATTCAAGTCTTCCAATATTTCAGGTTGCGTATCTGATGTATCTTTGAGACATTTGACGTAGCATACGAGTTATGAAGTTATAGACTCGATAATTTAGGATGACCCCAAAAAATATCCTGCTCTTAAAAAAAACTTGAGGTGATGCTTTGCAACTGATGCACAAAACTACAGCACGCGATGCTTTTCAAACATCGGAATACCGATGCTACAGTTTCACGCCAGAATTTTCAATAAGACATCATATTCGCAATTCGTTAGTGGTCAAGTCAAAAACACAGATTTTTGTATTTTTTAGTTGACCTAGTTTTTTGTGTGCAAAAAATTGATAATAAGTTTTATTTGGGTGTTTCGTATGAAAAGGCATCTAATTGGGATGATGAAACAACAATTTACGAGAGCTCAACTACTTGTTTCTTTTTGAAAAATAATGAAGATTGAATTTTAAATTTTGTTACAAAAATACGCAAAAATAATTTATTTAGGAACGAGAGAGTCTAGCTGGTTGAATATGCGAAAACTGCCCTAGCGTCTTTTACATGTTCCATGTTTACACCTTTTAAATTATTGTTGTTTAACAGAAGGATTCATAGACCGCAAACCACAACAAGAATCGTATGAGGCAAGTGAGATGCCAGAGATTTTTATAGTTGTTGATTGTGATACGCATTATTGGAAAGAGATAATAGCAGAGTAATAAGACAGTGAAATTCTGAAATAGATTGCGTTACAAGAAAACAAGGTTCCCACTCAATATCGTGGAAAACTACAAATATCTACGTCGATTTGGAGATTTTAGTGCTAAGGTCAATTAGGTTGGTATTGCTTCAGAACTGATGGGTCGAATAGGCTCCCTATCCTTTTACGTTCAGTGTCAACGCCCTGAGCATGCCTGAAGTTGAATGGAACAGCTGCTGCCACCTATCGTTCGCCCGTCGAATTTCGTTCGCTGCCGAAACAGACGCCCCGACTCTCCCGTCTAGCGAGTGAAGAGACTCGAGAACTGAAATGGACACCGAAATGGTACCCTACACGTAGTCCCTGACGCCCTGTCCCTCATGTTCGAGAGTACGCACCAAGTCGTCGGCAAAGCCGGAGGTCCCTCGAACAATTCCACAAACCTCGCATATTCCCCGGTGAATACCCCGACTGACAAATTGAAGATAGCTTCTCGTACCACTATGGCCCTGACCCGGTCATAAATTCGGCCCTGAATAACATGGGTGCCTGGAAACTGGTTCTCCTCCTCGAAGCCCGACGGAAAGCCCTACGAGACGCACACGACACGCCCAGACAAGACACTTGGTGATTGACAAGACGTATCAAGCGAATGACGCAAGACTTTTTTGGGCCCGGTATGTTCGCTGACTTTACCCATTTCGTGAACCACAGCCAGACATGCCAACTGAATAAGATATCCCCCCAGCGGGAACGAACGACTGCAGGTCCGTGAACCGTCACGGCCGCGGACGTGATGGGTCTCTTGGGCCTCCGAGTGAGAACCAAAACAGGTACGTGGCGGTGTTTCAGGATCTCCTCACGAAGCACGTGGAGGCAAGGGCCCTGCAAACTGCCACCAGCCCGACCCTCCCGAGCGCCTTAAGTTCGGTGCCCTCAACCGCTGGGGGTATCCCCGATTTCTGCTGACAGAGAACGGCACCGAATTTATTAACGACCCCATGGCCACCCAGTTAGCCCAATCCGGCTTCGTCAAACTACCATCCCTCCCTACCATGCCCAAGCAAACCCCGTTGCGCGAGTGCACCGTACCCTGAAGACCATGATTGTTTCCTACGTTGGCGATAACCACCAACTGTGTCACAATCGCCTCCACGATCTCAGCTTTACCCTCAACACCGCAATTCAATTCTCCACCCAGGTCTCCCCCGCCTTCCTGAACCTCGGGCGAAACCCCAGTCCCACGAAGAGTATCCGAAATGAAAACAGAATGACGAGACTGCCCCTCCTTAATGACTGGGTGTAACGAAACCTTTCCCAAGCCTTTCGCCGACAGACGGAATACTTCAACGACGGGCAGACAGTTCAAGGTAGGAGACACGGGGTTACGAGGGAATCAGGTGTTGTCTTCGGCGGTACAAAACTTGGCCGCCAAGTTAGTCCCAAAGTACAGAGGCCCGTACACCATCACCCGAAAAACATTCCCTGTCATTTATAAAATCCATGTCCCGCTGAAAAATAAGTGACCCAAAGTCCATGGACTCCGCCGAAGTGACTGAGGAACGCCCCCCCCCCCCCCCCCCCCGTCATCGCTCTCGCAAGACTTACACCAACCCTATAGCTCACAGCCAGACATGGAACACTAAAAGAAACAATATTCATCTACAGAATCGAGAAGATGAACTGTGGCCGAACATGGGAGGGAGAGCGACGAACGAGGTTGAAATCAGGATCAAATTCAAAAGTCTCGGTACGGCAGATTTTTTTTTTTTTTTTTTTGAAGAATGCATTTTGGGAAAAAACGTTTCAGACAAAAGTGTAAAGAATTTTTCCTGGCTATCTGATCATACCTGGTCACCTTGGATTTGACATTGAGCTGAAATGTAGATCGAGTGCAAATTGCATTCTTCGAAAGTTTTTCTGCCGTACCGGGACTTTTTAATTTGACCGTGAAATTTGTGCTCATGGTCAACAGCGAGGTCATCATTATTTGACCTACTCGAGAGCTCCCGATTTTCGTGTGAAAGATTGTTCGATATCTTGCACAACTTGGAAGATAGTACACCCGGGAACGTTGACGCGTAGCACCCTCCAGCGAAAGAACAAACAAAGCGTTATCAAAAAAATGTGTCGGACAAAACATACGCGCATTTGTTCAAAGAACACTAATATGCAATGAAAAAGATAGATTTCTTTTGAAAATTTAAAGTTGACCTTGAAAGTTATGGTGAAGGTCAAATTCAATATGACCATTGGAAAGCCGGGAAAAATCGTATAAGTTTTTTATCATAAATTTTCTCTAAATTTTTTTTCCGATGATAAAATCAGCCGTACCAGAACTTTTGGGTGACCCTGGAGAATACGAACGCGTGAATGATCGAGCTTGTGAGAGTGAAATTGTGCACCATTTAGAGTGGGATATTTGGATTCGCGTTCACTGAGATTGAGTGACTGTTCTTCCATATCCTCTTACTATCTCCCAGCTTCTGATTCAGCCCCAATCTCAGCGATCCGTTAGCGCCGATGAATAATTTACACTCGAAAATACGAAAATCTGTGTACTGACCGTAATAATTTGGCAAGCCACTGTCTGTGATAAATAAAAAACGTAGTCAAAATAAACGTAAAGTTTATTTGATCGAAGATAATGAAGTGTTGAAGTATATAATCTGCCAGATTATCGCACTGCGGAAAGAAATGATACGTAATAATAAAAAAAAATCAATTCAGGTAAACTTTTTCTCAAAACGAAAATGAAATAAGAAGATTAAAACGTCCGAATGTATTTCGTGATTAAAAACGAGAGGATCCGGATTTCAGGGTGAAAATGAACGATAATGAGGCCACGATGAGATTGCGAAATCGACCAGATTATTTTTCTTATTCCATTTAATGATAAATTATTGGACGATACTTAGCGATACGACGTTAGGGTTAGTAGAATAATTCACGGTAGTCAGGATCAACGTAACTCTGCGGCGAAAGATGCGAATTCCTTGGTTCGTTCCTTTTTAGATAAGAAATTGCCGCACTTGGCCAATTTGCATTTTCTTAATCCCCAAAGCAAAGGGAGCGGATTTATCGGTTTCACTTGCGTAATCGAATCTCAGCAGATATTTGGTGTTTTCATGTTTCATCGATTAAGTTTGAAATCTGGTTAGAGTTTACTATTATTTACTACTATTGTTTATTTTCGTTTGGATACAAAATTCAGAAATGTTTCTTATCACCCGGAATCTTCGATGCTTACGCCATCTTATGTAGTTGCCTTTCCGAGAACTTTACGATTGCTCGGAAATCCTAAGACAATCTGGCAGCGTTGTACATTTCACAGTCGAAACTTTCGGAAATATTTTGAATTCCTTTAAAATTCTCCCACAAAAATATTTCATAGCAACACAGAAACGAGGTAGGCGGAAAAAACTTTGTTTTTTGTTGTTGTTTGTTTCATTGCGAACGATCGTTCAACTTCTGTCTACAATAATGCCCACTATGCAAGTAATTGCAGTTAATTTATTGATGAAATTGAACTATTCCGATCCGTGAAAAAATCACCACTGCCACGTCAATAAATATATTTGACGATTTCACGTCATTTCCACCTTCACAAAAACTGAGGGCCATCAAATAACGATACTATGAAGAACTACAGTTGTAGATGACGATTTACGTGAAAAGTTGAGGTTTCTACTAGCTCTTCTAAGAAACTTGGTATCGAGAGGAGTCCATTGAACTGGAAAAGTAAATTCGTCCGCGAATAAAGCACAAGTTTCAAAACACATCGATTCTGAATAAGAATTGCCGAACTTGGATGTAAAAATGGGTTCATCAATACATTTTTCCACGGTTTGATGTTCTGGAAGGATAGATTGCCACTCGAACAATCTGCTACATAGCTGTCAGTTGAAAATCCCCTTTAATCGAGAAAAAATATCATAAGAAGATAGTTTGCCATCACTTTTTTTGAAATTTCCGACAGATATATTTCTTTCTCGTATTCTCACAAATGAAATTAAAGAAATACCAAAAAAGAGTGTTTTCTGGCTGCATCTCGGTTTATTTTGGGCGTGTGCGCTCTAAGTGAATTCATTATATGACGATGTAATAATATCTCATGTAGCGCACGGATAAGCGTGTGTTAACTGCGGATTTAAGGTACGCAATGATTTGAAAACTATTAACAATATCCACAAATGAAGTATATCCCAGTTTAAAACAAAGAATAGCACAAACTGTAATTCTCCCGATTTTTTCGGGAATAAGCGGTTTTTTCCATAGAGTGAAAAAACCGGTTTTTAGAGCACTATTTAATAGCCCACAGAACTTTCCTGTCTTCGCAGACAACCAACGTAGGATATTCGAGATAAACGAAGCAACGTTTCTTTTCACCTTCGAAACTAGATTCACTTCGAGACAGTCAATGTTCAAGGATTTACTTATTTGCAATAAACCAAAGCCAGACTAATTGTAAGAAAGTCACATCGAGAAACGTGATTATGACAAGTCTATAGAAATTATAGAAACTATAGTTTCTCTCCTTACATACTGTTCCGCTGACATCTCTTCCCTGCATTCTCATAGGCAACGAAGTAGAGAAAGTCATCAGGAAGAAAGTGTCTCGCACATAATGTTACAATCTCAGTTCCCAATCCCCTTGTTAGACGTTCCGACGTGAATGTTCAGGATTAGATAAGACAATTGAGCATGAAAGGACGAGGAAATCATAACTAATATCATCTCTGTCCACGTATTAAATCTGGTGGAGGAGAATTTAACGTGCAATCGTTTATTTCATAAACCAAAATACAGTAATACCCCGACTTACGCTACCCTGTTTTACGCGAATTCGGAGATACGCGGTTTTTCTTTTTGTTCATCGCACGCATCGGCATGTTCGGTTTACGACAACTCCGAGTCAGGTCCACGTGGAGTAACAATTCCAATTCCATAAAACATTACTACATTACTCCATAAAACATTACTGACAAACTGCATCTCCAAACTGCTCTCCAAACTCAACGCGGTTCGAACAAACGACGATCGGCGTCAAAAAATACGTCCACACTGCATACGCGAATCCTTTGACGGATTCATTATAGCCCAGTCATCATTAGACCTAGTTGAATCGGAGAATCGAATGACGATTTCAAACTTAACAGAAGGCCTCCGTATAATTGAAGAGGGGTTACAAATTTTAGAAAAAAATAGATTCCAATGAAGAGCGCGTGTCTACTACAAAAGGGGAAATAAAAAAGTTACTGGCATGCTACGAGGAAATTTTACGTGAGAAGAAGAAAAACTTGACTTGTCAGGGGACATTATTAGAATATATGAAGCCTTCGACATCAACATAACTTTGATTTCCGTTGTTTTATTCGTACTAATGTAAGTTGTCTTAATTATCTAACATTTTATTAAACAAGTATCTTCTAAATCGTTTTCTATATGCAAGGTTGAACCCCGACTTACGCGAATTCGACTTACACGGCTAGCTCTTGGTCCCAGCTATCGCGTAAGTCCAGGGTATTACTGTAATCTACTTCAGGAAAGAAAAAAATCGGACATAGCCATTCTTTCGTGCCTCTGACTATCGCTAATTCTTTAACAATAATTACAATGTTGACAAAAAGTTACATCGTTGTGATCCATATCAATAACAGTGGCCGAACGTTGTTTCAGGTTTCGCGTCTACTTCAGGCAGGTGATTTGCTTTTGCATGGTGGGACGATCAAACACGCAAAGTCGACAATTGGGTGGGCTTATGGAACTTCCACATTCCGATTTGGCGCGCTCTAGATCTGGTAAGTTTGAGGTAGCAGGAAGATTTTGTCGAAAACATATGGGTCAACGATGAAGAACGAGTCATTTGGAACTCAGTAGATAGGACTTTACAAAACAATCGAATAAGCATCGAATGCTCTTCGACTGTGATCCAATCCATGTTTCGTGGCATGTTCGTTGAAACTTCAGCGTTGATTACTGTTGGGATGAGAATTAACTTCACGGTCTTGGTCACCCGCATAATCCAATCATCACACTTTCATTTCGAAATTCTGTTTGGCAGAACGACTCAAGTATACGTCAACGCATTGGCGACACAGCACTGGCGATACGCGAGCCCGCACCTCGAAGTTGGGTGCTCAGTTGATTTCTAACGAGGTTCACCCTAACGGGAACGGCGTTACGATATCGACGTCATCTCCGAAGGTCCTTTCCCAGCCTTGAAATGATCAGCAGACAATTGAAATTGGACGGCTCCGATATTTTTCGAATAATTCTTTGATATTAACATCAACGTCTGTTGGACTGATAGCCAGCAAAAATTATTCACGATTCCTTCTTGTGACGACGTTCGTATAAAATAGAAGATTGTTTACTGTACGAATAATAAAATGTACATACGGAATTGAGAGTTATATATAACGTTGAGATGTATAAAATAATGCTAAGATGATTAATAATAGTAGTAAGAATTATAGTACTGATTTTATTTGTTCATAATAATAAAAGGTTAGTTATCGCGTGATCGATGAATACTCGAGTCGTAATCTCATCGACTGGTAATTTTACAATTACGTGTCTCATTCTCGAATGTACTGTTTCAAATTGAGACCTATCCTCGCTTGGTTTGTCGAAGCATTCTCCAAGATCATCTAGTGAGCCGAGCAGAGGTAAGTAATTTCTGTTCACATAGAATGTACTCATTTTATTATTTCAACAGAAAATATTAACATTTCTAGTATTCTTACCATCATAATTTCACGAGCAGAAGCACAAACGACAATACTTTTCTCTCATCAATTACAATACGTTAGATTGGAGCTAACTCCGGAGGCGGATTATTCATCACGATTCAAGAGGATAATATGCTTTCCAATTATGGTACCTACAGCTACAATTTTTCACTCAACCTGAAAAATAAGCTGTGTGGAGCGTAGGAAACGAAACATGAGTCTTCGTATGTTTACTTCATTTGTGACTAGTATTTAAGAACCCAACACTCGGTGGGAACGGATGTATAAAAAAAAAACTACGCGCGCCTAAACGTTTGAGTGCAGTAAAACATCACATTGTTCCAAAGTAGATGCACATGAAAGTCATCTTCCCATTGAATGGCTGTGGTTCCACGAACAACACTTAAAAAAGTGTGACTCGTGGCTGAGAACGGGAGGACTACGTACCGTCACACTTTCCTCAGAATTGGTGGAGCATGTTCGGTAAGTAGTTTATTCTCGTCTCGTGTGCACGAATTCTCTTGCTGCGCCATGTCCCTACTTCGTAGAACTATTCGCACGCAACTCCCACCTCAACCAAACACTTGCCTGTCCGAAGGAGCGACACTTCACTACGAGCTCCAGTTGGGTGCTGCGTCGTGCTTTTTATACTGCAACCTCCGGTATTCTGTGCATGAGCAACGACGCGCCACCGTGCCATCTGTCGGCGTTCGGATTCACGACGATCGTGGCATTGTCCAGGAGACAATGTGGTCGCCTAGTCGTAACGTACACGGGAAAATAAACGGTGCAAAATAGTCTGCGGCTACGTTTGAATTGTTTCTTTTTATTTAGGAAAACATTTCATTTCCAATTAGAAGGAAGACGCGCTGTATATCTATAAACAATAATATTACTTACGCTAACTAATATTAAGTCAATACGCAATAATTTAATGCTTCATAATAAAAACTGATGTTCAGAGGATCCCACACCGTACTACACTCTCGACTAATAGGCCTATAAATATTTAAGTAGAGATTATCTTTTTCTTGAAAGGTCATTAGGTTTGTATAATATACGTTGCAAATTCATATTTATACTTCCAACAATAATGCCCAAGCATTTCGACTGCTTAGGTACGATAAAACACACGAAACGAAGAACTGTCCTGGCTTAAGTAACAACGCAACGAAATGAGGTACAGGTTTTTCCGATTGAGATCTGTATCTGATTTTCGAAATTATAAGGAAACAACTGGGTGCAGCCAGTTGTAAGAAGAAGAAAAAAAACGAAATACGTACGTATATGCATGAAATGTCGGTGAACGTGAGTGAAAAGAAAAAGAAAAGTTTGTCGCGATCGTAGCGTGGCGATTTTATCAATATGAAAGAAACGACATTTTTAAATCTATCGGCCAAATTGATTGCTCATTATCATTACATTCGCACTTCGCAGAATGTAACGCAGGTAGAATCCGTACAAGCGCATCAGCATTCCTATTTACAAATTGTACTAAATTGAGAATCTCCAAATATCCAGACTGGTCAAATTTCACGAATATCCAAATAAATAGATTTCTTAAGCTAAATTTCTTCGCATGTCGAACAGACAAATTTGGAATATATATCAACAGATTTGTTACAGATCCAAACTACGAGATGACGGGGAGAACACACGATACTCGACCATCTCGCATCGCAGCCTCTTCTCCTTCAGCTAATAGCCATCATCATGTTACATCTCAAGTTTCGCAAATTACTCGTTATTCTCTCCAACAAAGCTCTACCACCAGCAGCGTGCTCCGAGAATCTTATCTCTTTGGTAACTAATACTGTTACAACACCAATGCGCAGGAAAGTCTGCGAAGTTGTCGAAAGATGCGTCGGAAAATATATATTCATGTCTAAGCAGTTGTTTTGAGGTGCCGAAAAAATATATGGAGCATTCCGCGCCAACTCGACCAGCGTTGAACCCCAACCATCTCAAAATCATTTCATGTTTTTTCTAACACTCTACTGGATAAAAAACATGAGCTGATTTTTATTCAATTTTTTTTTTTAACACGAAATCTAATCTAAATGCCCTTACGATTTGATCCGATGTTAATTTTGGGTTTGAAAATTTAAAAATTTCGCGGTAAGTAATGCAAAATAGCAACAAAAAAATCGGCCCACGTTTTCCCTAACCGCTGGTGTTTCGTGTCATTCACTGGATTGTTGATAATTTTTTCACATTTGTCAAAATGGGCATTCGCGATCGACTTCAAATATTTATAAGAAACGAATGGTTAAATGAAAAAATGTGAAAAAAATCAAGTCATGTTTCTTACCGAGTATAATGTTAGAAAAAAAATATGAAATGATTTGAGATAGTCGGGGTTTAACGCTGGTAAGGTTGGCGTGAAATACCACATACAGAGTATACAGTCGGATGCAAATCACTAGTGACAACTTTATAAAATTGCGCACAACAACTTGTTGGTCATTTCTGTTAAATTGTAGATACCAATGACACGGCACCTTGTTTTTTTCTTTTTTATGAATGTGTAAGAGTACAACGGGGTATAAATTGATCCCTCATGATAACCCGAGAAAAAACATTATATATAATTGTAAACAGAAAATTGGCCCGAAATAATTATATACAAATCTATACAATTATGTACAATTTCTTTTGCAATTTTATATAGAATTCTGTAATACATGAATTATATTTAATTGTATCGGGCCAATTTTTGTCTATAATTTTATATAATCTTTTTTTCTCGGGAATATGGTTGAATTGAACGCAACCGAATTTGATGTAGCTTTAAGCGCGAATGGTGTACACAACTGAGGTGCAAATTTTGTCATACTTGACCTAGAGACATTATTATTTATTCATAGCGGACGACTGTTATAGAGGACGACAGGGTGAGTGCAAATTCGAATAACTAGTAAAGATTTCGAAGTGGTTGGAGACGCTAAGTATTTAGTGGATTTGCCGGACTCACCGAGATCACGTGAGCTTTGCTTTATTTCTTTTAAATGGAAAGTGAAGCTTTCTGCGTCTTCGTTTGAGCTCGTCGTTGTCGGTCGTGGAATTCGAGTCCGTCGAAAGTGTCTCGTCGTCGACGGACATGACGGTCGGGAGGTCCTTCAGTGATTTTTTAACGGTGCTCATGCGATTGCTCAATTTTTCTGCCAAGTCTAAAGAATTGTCAGATAATGACGTTTTGGAGAGGAATGGCGAGGTATTCGGCTCACTGAGAACCATATTAGTGTCCTGGCTGTAAGAACGCACCATGTGCGCCGTATGACCTTTCTGCTTGGAGCTCGGTTTCGGCGGTTCTTCCGTACCTTCGCCCACTATGAATTGTACAGCTTCCGGTGGCGTGTCCTTTCCTGTTTCACTGCCAGACGAATCGGGGGGTACGGATGACTCCTTCCATCCTTGATTCTCCAACATACCTGCAGACATAACACGACCTGCCACTGTATATCAAATGCTGTCCAGAAGCATTTGCTCGTCAACCCTCTCCGTGCAACGGTACGTTATGCTACAAGGGAGGAAAATCCGCTCCTCCCGTGTGGCATATACTACTTTTTAATCGACTACGATATAACAACCATATTTTCAAGCCTGCAACACCACAACGGGACAATATTTGGGTGTAAATTATTAAATATAGGCCGTGAAAGATATTAAATATAACAGTATATTTAATATATATATATATATATATATATATATATATATATATATATATATATATATATATATATATATATATATATATCATAGTGTATTCAAATAACAACATATCGCAAATAATACGTTAGAAAACGGGTCCAGGGCGGAGCCCTCCGATCGCAAAGAAACGAATTTTAAATGTATTTGGAGCATTTACAAAACATAGATACATTGTATGAATGTACAAGACCAAGTTTTATCGAATTTATCAACTAAATTACTGATTGCAACGGAAAAAAATGGGGACCGTTATCGTTTTAATATGCGGAGCCCGGACATAACAATATCTCCACACGTCACATTGGGAAAAAAAATTCTCTGGTCGAAAACTAGTTCGAAATATTTATAATGTACGACCGTGTATCGATGGAATTGATGAAAAATGGAGTGAAAAAATAACACGTGTTAATGTTTCAAATCTACTTTTCTGACCGCTAAAATTTACTTTTTCACCCCTAAATCTACTTTTCTGCCCTAAAATCTGCTTTTCTGCCCGCAAATTTACTTTTGTGCCCGCAAATTTACTTTTTCATCCCTTTGGGCGAAAATTGATTACTTTCTGCCCGCGTTACGGGGATGGAGTATGGTCGCTTTATCGAAGTCGAGCAAAAATATATTGAATACATTCGCTGAATTCACACTTATTATTCCGCATTTTCGCCATTAAACCGATATTAATGTAGCGAATTCGCACGAAGCTTCATATTAGAATTATAAAGATTCTGAACGTTTCAGCAATTTGATCGTCAGGGTCGGTTCGAAGAGTTATCCAAATCAAGCCAAAAGAAAGAATCGAACAGTGAGATAGCCGGCAAATATGTTTTTTTCGTTTATACGGATTTCAGTGAAAAATGAACAGAGATCGAGAAATCCTGGAAGCGATTCTAGTTCACACGATGCCACGGTGCTGTGAGGGTGTTAGCGAATGGAAATCCAAAACTGGCGTGGTATTTGAATAGAAACGGACCACGCACAAAATACATAAGACTTTGCGCACCCCTGGAATTTTTTGAAACTCATTCATATTCGTCGTCTACATCTCCCTGACAAAATTCCTATGGATTTTGGGGTAGAAGACCCCTTCCGGGGCTTCTTCAGGGGGTTACATGGGTTTGGAAATTTCGAGAACTCAATTTTTTTTACTGTTTTTCATCCAATACAACAACGTGTCTAGAATATTCTCCCAAATTTTTAAGTCGATTGGATTACAACTCTTGGAGAGAGCTTTTGGAAATTTCTCGGGGTATTGAACGGTTATACGGTATTACCACGTTGATTGGTTACGATGCTGGAAAAATTTGGGATGTATTTGTGAAAAATCCTAAATTGTAAATTATGTGAGACTTGGAAGAAACAACTTGACGGGTCAAAACTCGTAAAGAGGCACGGGGAGCACTTAGAAAAGAAAACGAATGCGGTGCCAATCACCGAGGACCAGCTGGTGATGTAGAAGTAATATCACGTTTTTCTCGAAACACTATTCTCGAAGTCGGTGGACACGATTTCTCGCAAACTAATCCACTGATCTCACTAAATTTTTTCACATTTCTTCAAAACAGCATTGACTAGTGATTAAACCAATTACTAGCATTTTTTTTTTTCATTAGAACTAATTTTACAAGGCTATACGTAGTGTAAATTGTACCAAAAATGTACTATTTTGCGTACAACTCTGCCAAAAATTGAAATTTCAATTTTTTTTTAAAACCTTCGTTTAATCACTAGCTATACTTATCTACTGACGGAAAATATTTAGTTATCGTGTCTACCGCGAGGACACGTTTTTGAAGGGTCTCCGGAAACCAAGGCGGCCGACTGAATTTTCAACATTTTTTAATTAACGTTTTTTAAAATACCGTTGAAATGTTACTCTTTGAGGTATTTGGCACATTAAACGAAATAACTTATCTAATGTGAACAGAATCGAAGAGACGTGCTTCATTTGGCTAAAAAATCATTTACGAGATCTTGATTCATTAATTACCATCATTGGTATCAATTTTCACGGGTTACATTTGATAAATAGATATTTTTTGCAAGACTAAGTATTCTAGACGAGTATCTGACAAATGTTCCAGCCAATTCTACGGATCCCATGAATGCTGCCTACCAACATATTGAGTTGTACTACTAATTTATCATACGACCCTCTCTTCGTTCTTCAACATTCCACAAAAGAGATTTGCCGGCAGTAAAATCTATGCTAATATTTCCAAAAGCCTGTTTCAGAATAAATATGGGTTTTAAGAAATTTGACGGGAGCCCAAAATTGCATGTATCGTTGCGTCGTTATTTAATAAAGACACTGCGTCAATTTTTCTCGGTTGACAGCGAAGTAAAGTGTGCGGTACGTTAGTCCCGAAAATAATAATAGAATAGTAACTCTAACAAGAATGTAACGACGAGTGTTCGATGTAATATCGACTTTTATTCCCCATTGATTTTCAGGTATATTGGAATGGTAGAAAAACATCACACGCAAGTAGTGCGGGTCGGATACAACACGACCTTTCCTGCTCTCAAAATCCACTCTAAGGGCTTCCGATTACGCCAACCCAATACTTAATTTATTAGCGATAGATCTATGGGTTTTCCGCACTATTTAATGTTCAAGTCAACGGAATCGGTTTTTTGCCTCTCGTTTTTATCGATTGAACGGGAGAATTACCAAACTGAGTGGACAATACAGGACGATGATCAACGCCATCGAATAATACAGGGTGAATCATGTCATGTGTTCAGAATGGGAGGGACTTGGTCAACGCGAAGCTGACTTGACAAGCACATTAAATGGTTGTTGACATTTTTTCTTGTTGTATCTTCTATTCTCGTGAGAATTTCATCCTTCGAAAATCTTAGGGTCGCTGATAAGGTATAGGGGCGCGGCTTCGCGTCGACCAAGTCCCTCCCATTGTGGACACATTAGGTGATACACCCTGTATATTTGAAAAAAAAGTCAAATTTGCACGGGACAAATTCGTCCAAGTATCGGGATACGGTATTGAAGTTGTTATTCGTACTGTGAATAAGAAGTTCAAAGAAAACCCGGATCGATCGATACATCTTTTGTGGCAACGAGTCAATTGTAGAAAAATGAGGCCATATGATTTGATCAGCATGATGTAACGAGTGGACACCAAACGAGGTAAGAACGCGTGCCAAGATAGTTGGAAGGAATTGGGAAAAATACGCTTCCTGACTGGGAACCTTGAACAACATAAGATTTCTGAAACGCTAGAAACATATGCTGGGCTGGGATAAATGGGCCGGAAGCCTCGACATTATTAATGGGCAACCGTTCAAAGTGAAATAGTTTCGGTAAAGTACAGAGTGTCGCTAGGCAGAATTGTACAGTGAACAAATGGGACGGAATGAACGACGCGGAACAGCGAAAGGAGAGACAACAAAAGACTGCGCCATAATTGAAAATCGAGAACAAATCCGAAAACCACGATGAAAATGATTTGTTTGGTGAAAAATAAAATAAAATGGATTTTGACTGAAATTAAATTATTTATAAATACATTGTAATTTCGTTGAAACTAGACATTTCTGTGTTTAGTTCAGATTGTAGAAACTCGATGAATTGGTACACAAATAATTATAATTTTTTACGTGCAGTCATAAAATTGATCGTACTTACTTCAACTGGTAAGCCTGTTTTGATTTCGTGTTCGACTACTGGCGTATTTATAAGAATAGCACGAGTGGTAATCCACTTTTTCAAAACTTTAATACTTGAAGCAACGAATATACGATTCCTTGGAGTAATAAGCTTACACTTCACTGTACATCACTCGTACAGAGATTTATAGGAAAACATGATTGCCTTGCTACTTTCGGTTCATATTGCGCGTCGATAAAGCTTTAGCTATCACCGATACGTCGCTTTTCACGACCCGAGTAACCGTCTGAGCATACTATTACCATGAACCGTAATCACAGTTCAAAAGAGTTGCCCAATTTTTTTCCAATGAATCAAGTTGAGGTTCGAGATTCGAGCTGCACGTTTGTCACAAGTTTCACGATGCGATTCGAACGGCAAAGAAATATAGTTCATAATATTCTTAATCCACCGGAGTTCCATTTTTGATCGAAGGATTCGTTCGTCTCGGTTGTTTTGTGACTGGCAAGAAAATTGTAGTCGCGTGACCCGAGATGCATGTAACAACTACTTGGTACGCGGCGTTGACCAGCACTCGATTCCAACAGATTATTTTACAGATGCTACATTTTGCACTGAATCATGCCCAAGACCCTTTGCTGCGGATTGAGATATCTTCTTCCATCATATACGTAGAAAGGAAATCTACTCCCCAATTCAAAATTGCATGTGATTAATTTGACTGCTTTCCTGATATGTAGTCTTCACGTATGACGCCATTCTCAGAAACAAGGAGTTGGCGTCAGCCTCGATGGCAATGACCACGAACCGTTGGAAATTTAGTAGACTATTCGCGTGACTCTGGTCACTATTGTGAATCCAGTCACTGCTATGGACATGCTACTAATGCTACTGCAGACCATGCTTCACTTATACACCAGTGCACACCAGGGAATTTGGATGAGTTGGAAAGAAGAGTATCACGAGATTCAGTGTATTTCGATTCAAACTTGGTTCACTTTCAATAGTCCGAACACCAAAAACGTAACAATTGAGTTTCGTTTTCGAAGTATTGTAACACGTAAAAATGTGACTTCACGCACGGTTTGGTAAAAACGATAAATATGTCAAAAATAATGTATTCGAGCAACGTGCAGAATAGATAAATCTGTATAGGAAGGGCAGGAGTGCTGTCTTAGCGACCATCATCAATCGGAGTGCTCATGGAGTTCCGTTTCCAGCTTACCTGCAGCCCCAACCGACGATGGTGCGTATAACGAGCTTAAGTCGTCGTCCAAATCGTCCTGACTACTCATACGTCCTGAAAAAAACCAATTTTCTAAATCCGAGATCACGACGATCTTTAGTCGATCGCAGGATATGTCGCGTTTGATGTTGTCCAAAAGGACAATACCGATATCAAGTTCATAGATTAGCTTATATTATACATGAATCTGAAAAGTACCTCGCAATCCAATACTTCTACCGTTGGGCGCTGCTCTGTAAAGTATGGTCTCGAGGTAATGTAGCCCGTTGTTGTTTATGATATTGAATCCGCAAAGGATCTCGATTTGCTTCCAACGATGAACACGTTCCTGCAATTCTGCCGTGACCTCGTTTAGCGCTGTTCTTGCTTCCACGATACTTTTGTCAACCTCATCTATTGATTTCCCATGAGTAGAGACAAAAGCACCAACCAAACTCGACCGTTTCTTTCGAAGTTTTTCACACTGTTGACCAAAAACGTTTACTGTATTACTGTTTGTTTAATGCAGGAATCGTACCGACTAAGACGTTTCAAACGCATTGAAACGGATGGAAGTTGACAAAAGAGTGCGAATGTTGTTAAAAAATGCCGAGAACAGTGCAAATACAGAGAGTTGAGGTACATATTCTACTTTTTGACAATAATATACCAACATGATCACAATGTGTAAAGATATACTTTATTTTCAGGACCTGTGGTTGAAACCTGTTATGAAGTTTACCAAATACTTTTTTGGTCGCAAAGAGCAAATGGGACAAATGATATTTATAGACGTGTTTAATGGTGTAGTGGGTGAAAAAAAAACTCTTAAAGATATCCTGGTGTCATGAAATGTGTAGCTTCTAATCAATCGATTAGAATATAAGAAGTTCACAAGGCTGAAACATGATCTTGCGATAACCTTTCGTTATTGTAAAGAATTCTAATCAGAGAATAGCAGTATATACCACATGACACGCAGAGTATGGTTTCCTTCAATGTCCAAACAAGTTGTGACACAGGCAAATAGAGCAATAATATTAAAAGTGCATATATTTGTTCTCGTGGTCTGTAATTACGATTTATTTCGAAGTTATGTGTTCGAAAAGACTACGCAGAGTCTGAAATCCGGTTTTCTTGCAATTAAATTATTGTACTCAATAATCAATTTCAACGAGCTTTTAAAGCTAATCGTCACCCATTTGATTTTTCACAAAAATGACTACGGGAAGGTTAAGGTCAAGACATCTGTAGATAATTGGCAATTTTTTCCTCCCTTCTTGTCTTACTTGTTTTCATATAAAATCATGTTTTACTTACATGTAGTCTCTTTGATGGTTCATACTCTGAGAAATAATCAAATTTGTTCTTTTCGCCATCATTGTTCTTTACTACAAGCCACGTCATTTGAAATTCAATTTTTATTTCCAATAGTTCAAGACAGAAATAATTATCACTGCCACCCTTGGCAAAAAGTAGCAGCGAACCGACAGCGGTAAATTGCGTGACAAGAAGAGGGAAAAAATAACAAGGTATCAACCCTGCAAACACGTGACAACTACTTTTGACGCGACCTGTGAAACAATAAATTTCAGTAAGACCACTTACCGCTTCGCGTGCTTGTTGCAGTTGTTTTTCTGCAGACTGTTTCTTCTTAGTGTAGGCCTTGTTTTCTATCTCGTGAGTCAATTGTAACCAGTGTTGTAGACCGACAGGTGGAGACCAACAACGGTCTTCGAGCTCACCTTCGGCACGTTGTAGTTCAACCTTCAACATCTGCACCAAAAATAAATTATTGGTCTTGTGTTACGATGGTAAATGTCTTGAAATATTAAGAATCACTTAGTAGATGTGCGAGGTTTGACGAGAGAAAAATGTCATTCGATATTTTTCCTTACTTCAATTTCTGCTTTCAACTGTGAAACCTCCAAATCGGAATACGATGTGTGCAATCCCGAGGTTTCATCTTGTAGACGTTTCTCCAAATTTTGTTTCTCAGTCGTTACACTTTTTTGCTCCATTCTCGCCCTTTCAAGTTCTCGCTGAAATTCAATTCAACCAATGAAATATCTGAACAATTAAAATATTTCACATGGTTTTCCATGGCAATATTGACAATTTAGAGGTATTAAATTCATTTTATTGATGGTAAATCGTTATTTATAATTTCGACTTCTTCAGAAAGTATATTTACAATTAGAGGTTGAAAAAAATTCTACGAGGCATAATTTTATTGAACTTAAAAAAATGTTAATTACAAATCCTGAATCATTTTGTGCATTTGAAACCGAAATTATATGCAATTCAACGCAAGAAATCAATTTTCTATGTGTTAATCAAATAAAAAAACTAAATCCTTCACGCGATATCTGTTATGTTAGATTCATCGCACAGGGCGCAACTCGCGCCAGAAACCAAAGTATAATACAAGTAACAGTTTCAGATGGTGCGAACTAAAGAGAAAAAATCTTTTTTTTCTGGGGTGGTGTAGTGTGCAGTAACTATGCAAAAAATCAATTCAAGATTCGGAACGAGAACCGTAGATCAACGTAAAATGTTCGAGTGAATCAATTAATTGATATTCACCGACGAATCGAAGCACAAATATGATTACCTGAAGATCTTCCAATGCAAGTTCAGCTTTGTGAAGACCCTCCATATCTTTCATCATCCTGTACAGGTGCTTTTGAGAACTATTTTTCTGTTGGTAAACATACCAACAACCGATCAATGCCCCAAACAAGAGTGTGACCAGAATCAAATCCTTGATGCTATGTCCAGAATCTAATATGCATACATCTCGATAATAGCTAAAGAATTGAACACAAGAATAGAAGATTTAGATAAAATACCTACCTTTCGGCGGACCAAACAGAACCACGTCCATAGCTTTCAAGGCAATCTTTTGTTTATGGATTGGATCTTTGATTCCGAGAACATTGCCAAGATAATGCATATTGTTGACAGCCAATCTAAAATTTCATCCAAGTCCATGAGGAATATAGAAGAATAAAAATGTACAATCAAAAACATAGTATTCTGTTAAATATCAACCTGGGCAAAGTGGCACCGGTAACTCTATGTTGGATAAACGTTGGTACGTATTGCGGAAGGTCAACGTTACTCGTAAGCCATTCTGATGTTTGTTCGATCGTCCAATTATGAACCTTTTTGAAACGACAATTAGATTCGGATATTAAAATCCACGAATCACAACATTCATGGACGAGTACAAACTCACAAATCACAAAACATGTATCATATTTCCAGAGTATTCCTATATCTCAGTTGAAATGGTGCGTTTCAAATATTTGTATGATGCTGAAACATTCGCGACTGAATGATCAAACGAAATATTGTATCAATATTATTTTTAAGAAACATCAATTTTTAATTAATCCAATAATATTCTAGAGATGATGTGACCCGCCATGAAAAGATATTACATAGAAATATAGTAATATTTACGTATTATGTATATTTCAGAGATATACATATTTCTAGTGGAGCTCTGAAATGAGATTTCGAACGTAGCATATTTGAAATGCAACACTTTGAGAGTATTAAAATATCGTGTTTTGTAGCTGAACGCCTTAAGTATTACCTCAGAACGCAACCATGCTTCCCATAACTCTCGAACGCTAATGTGCATGTCGTCATTATGATGAAATGCTCTTTGTCTTCTCTCGTATCCAGCTTCATATTGTAATTCTTCTCTCAAGAACTGCCAATATTACGGAAGCTTATAAGATCCTTTCAAACAAAATAAAAAATATACCCAGATAACAGAACACTTTCGAACATAAAAATGCAAACCTCTGTTACTAATTGTTTCCCTATATTTACTGTATCGGAGTAATCAAACAACGGCACAATTTATGAGAACGCGTGAATGACTAGTATCCACCTCTCTTCAATCCAACCGATGAAAATCAGGTTTACAAACAGCTTATCAATCACACCTGCATATTATTCTTCGAACACGTAATTTTATCTGCTCAATTAGGAGATAAATGTCTGTACTTCATTGAATTTAACATAAAACAATCTGGAAACGACTATTTCAAAAAAATTTATTGCTAAGTGTAAATTGTTAACGCAAATGTCGTAAACATAATAAGTAAATACAAACTAATACGCTCAAGTTTGAAAAAATTATCAGATTTGTATGAAATTGATATTGTTGGATTTTAGTCGAAAAATTTCACATCGAACATGAAGATTCCAAGTTCCGATATATATAGATGCAGCATGATGAATCCAAGTAACAAAACTTTGGTTCTCATCAACTCTGACATTTCATAATAGGTTTTGGCGAATTTCATCAAAATTTAAAACTGCGATTTCAATATTTTCATATGCAGTTCCAGTTGAAATCAGCGACCTGATAAGTCAATCTGTATCATGTAAAATTATAGCAGGTTCTATAATGCCATTTGGATATGAAAGCAAACTGTTTCTGTATAATATCTTCTTGCAAAGGGCAAGCGAAGAGTTACAAAAATGACGTTCGATGCTCTACTAGAAATGTATGGAATTTTTGACCAAAGATAGTGACTGTAACTGATTATGCGAATTTCAATTTCACAGCTTTTTCTTTTCGTTTTTTGTAATCTAGTGTATCACGTGACACATCAACGGATACATACATCCTTATAAATCTGCCAATTTTATCGATTATATTCCAGAAAATTTCAAGACGACACAATAGCATTCTGTTATCTAGGTGTACCGTAACAGGGCAAATGCCAACTGTCAATGTGTTAGTTTTTATCGCATTCGATCATCCTTACGTCGTCGGATTCTGACAAATCTACGTTTCCATTAGCATCGTCATCCAATTGACTGTGAAGCGACTTAATAGCTTCAAGGCCTAATCGGTCGTTAGAAGCCATTGTCAGGCAAGCGAAGTCGTCATTACATGTCTCTGTACCTGCAAAGACGATAAATAGTAATACATCACCTGAACCGTAACGCAGCTTGATCATAAAAGATATATGTGAGTTTGTTCCGATGTCGTACGTATCCTTTTCATACTTACGCATCTTCTTGCTCAAAGGTATCATTGGAAAGCATGAAAAGGATATATCACATTGTAATAATCACCTGGGATGAATTTGTCAGTATTCGAAGAACAACGATAAAGTCACAGAGAAAACACGAAGCCACGAATTGTCTAGATCTTATACGTCACATGTGAATGTGCAATATCTAACTTGCTATCGCAATCACTGCAAAGAAACTTGCAAATATGCGAATTAGGAAAGTTTTATTTCCAAGGATTGTCGAATCGCGGGGAATAAAGTTTTCGAACAAATTTAACGCTCGAGCAAACTTACTGGTCTCGTGCGCGACGGCTTTAGCCAGTCCATCGGTGAGACTGGAGGAAAATGCTGGTATCTTCGACGCAGAATTCCCACCAGCTGTGGGTTGGAAATTTGCTCCAGAATTTAACGCTCCTCCACTGCCAGATCCGAAGGCGAAACACCAACTCGACAAACAGAAGGCGAACAATCCAATCACTTCGGCATTTACAACCGCTCGCATGGTAGGTTAGCACGAACTTCACCCAGGCACCGTCCGCCGTCTTGGGCACGTAAATTCCACAGAATTGAACGTGGTTATATGTGTAGGAGCGGTAAGCACTGAGCAACGATAATTAACGCCACCCGTCAGGAATCAAGGTTACAATAATAAGACCAGGACTGGGTTTCGAGCGGATAATGTAGACTTTAACAATTATTTATATCGCTAGCTGATTACAGGGAACGGAGTATCGCGATCGAGCCACCAAATGGTATTTTTAACGCCATAAAGATGATTTTCGAATGGGTCGAGCTAGGCAAGACTATTCGAATGTCGGTCTGTTAAGTACATCAGCTCACCGAAGAATCGGATCGAATTAATTCGATCAAGGCCACTTACCAACCATAGGTAACGCCGTTCGAATTAAACTCCGAACAGCCACGTTCCCTGTTCGTTTCCCAGAGAATTCGACGTCAACCGCTAGCGAGATGCGTAATTTATACCCGATGGTCAGGTCCGTCAGTCGCGGCGAATTTACACCCGGGTCAGCCAATCCGAGAGCGCTAATTCCTTCGGAGTCCTACGGTGATTGGAGGACGACGAGTGGCTCGCACTGTGAACCTCTTTGACAGTAGAGTTGACAGTATTTTGACAGACGGTGTTGGACATATGATTACACACATGATAAGTACATATATGCTATAGTCAAGTCTGGTTTACGATGAGCTGCACGAGAGTTGAGAGTTTGGGGAAGGAGCGGTGCACCGATTGGCTGTTAAAACGCGAATGATGTTGAGAAGTATCGATAGTACGTAGTACAGACTCCTGCTTCTAACAATGAGTCTCTTCTACCAATATTTTCCACTTATTTCTCAATAATACCGAGGTTTCATGCTCAACAAACGTTCCCTGTAATCGTGGTTTGCACTTTGCACTTTATAAAGGTATTGTTTCCGCGGGACTCGTGTTTATCATTGGTTTTTTAGCGAATGTTTCGCTTGAAAAACTAATATCGCGTATCGTACTATTTTATCCATAGCATATTGATATCCGCTCAACGAATGAATATACATGCGCCGCGCATCGGCGCGTCAGATGGCGCGAGAGTGCGTAGCGTACTCCCCAGTATCAAATCAGCATTCCCACGGAGAGAACTTACAACAATATTAAAATTATGTACATATACATAATATTAATGATAGTACGTATTACGCAGTGTTTGCGATGTTTTTGTGACAAAAGGGCTAGAGACAGGAGCAAGAAGGCTTGAAACAGGAGATATAACTCGCATGATGGGGGTGGTCCCATATACGACCGCCACTTGGTGGTTCTGCTAGGTCGTGTACTTTCGTAGCGCGCCTGTGCATTTCCATCTTCTGTCGTGTACATGCGCGTCCGAGCTGCGCGTTGGCAGCATCGTGCGTACCGACTTGTGCGCAGGCGCGCTACGAAAGTACATGTCCTAACAGCACCAACGCACACTTGGCCGACAAGACTTCGTTTTCGTAATTTTATCATCATGAATGCGTTGTAATTCGATTGTAAGTGTTTGTGAGTCAATCATAAGCGTGTATGATTAATTAGTTTGATTGTCATTAATGACATTAAAATTGGTATGTAGTTAACCGACAATATTATTTCCAATACTTTTCTTTTAACGAACAAAACATGAAATTGATCGGAAATCGTTTGTAAGTAAGAAATTCATGAAATTCTTTGTTTCTTACTCGATAATTATTTAGTCATTAGGTAAGATAATATTTGCGAAATTCGTCAGGCAAACGTTGTACGCGCATGCGCTGTAAGTATGCGAGTCTGCGCATGCGCCGTGCGGATATACCAGAGTGTGAATATGTATTCGGATTCGAAACTCAACGCGCAACGCGCGTGCGGAACTGCCAGAAATGGGACGGACAGTGCACCACTACAATCGAGCAGAGGCATGTCGGTATGGAGCAGAGTGTTCGGCTCGCTTCGGAATGTTTCGGAAGACCGAATGAACGCGAAGCATCGTTTGTCGGCGTTCAAGGTTATCAAACGGGCAGCCCCACCCAATGGGAGCGCTGCTGAATTGAATGGTCCACTCCACATGGGAGCATAAGGACGACCTCAAGATGTCAGGGCTCATAATCAGAGCTTCAGCTCTGAAGATGCGAAGCGTAACGTTTGCGAAACGTCGGCGCAATGCTGAACCAAAACGCGGCATCCATCCGGAAGCCAATACCAATCATAACAATTTTGACCGCGAAAGCCTCAAAACTAAGAATATTATTATTTATGATATAACTGGACAAGTGGAAGAGTGATTTAACTATGCTATCGCTAGAATTTCGAAGATCCTAGCGTACAGTATCTGCTAGAGTTGTGATCCACGATCACCATTTAGGTGAAAATCGGTTTGATCCTAATTGCGATGTGGCGAAGTATATGGTTATTTTTTCAGAGTCCTGTGATTCTGTATTTGCAACTCTTAGTGTCTACTATTTTGTTTTGTATCCTGGTCAAGCTGAAGTGACTAAGTTGTAGAATGTATACACGAAGGTGCAGGAGCATTCACTGTCTTTTTTATCTCTGCTTTTGGCACGCGATTGGAGAACGTTGGGAGATGTTGGAAGGCAACGATGACAGTGATGTTGGAAAGAACGGCGTTGAGGCGGAATCAGAAGGCAACGACGTTATGGATGTTGAAACGACGACGGTGATCTTGCCGGTAACTGGTGTAACCGAAAACATCGCTGAACTCAACTCGGAATTGAATTTGATCATCAGGGATGTCGCCTATTTTCTACGCGCACATAAATTTCAAGATTTTGACCGACGTTTTTATCACAACGTGTCAAAAACGCCTAAACGTTTGTACGAAGCGTTTCCAAAGCCACCTTTACGCTCGCTTCACTGGGAAGTGAAGAAGTACTGCGAAGTTGGCTTCCAATCATGTCTCAGATTCCTCGAAAAAGTCGTGAATCTGATACCACTAAGAAGAGAGGATGACACCGTTACCCTAATGAGAGACCTGAACTGGACACTTCCAAATAATTCCAGGCAAATTAATGCTACTCAAAGCGATTGTTTGTTGGCTAAAAAAAAAGATGAAATCACAGCCGATCCTTTTCAAGGACCACTCGGTAAGTCTCGCAACTGATGACGAAAATGTTTAAAACCCATGCGGCTCAAATCCGAAACAAATAAGTTGCATGTGACTCTGAGACATTTCATTCCTCGTCTCTCATCCCATGGGTAGGAGTCTCAAGACAAGCTACTGGGACAGTTATTCGAAAAATTCCATCAGCTTATAATCACCATTGTGATTTATAGCTGAAATGTAGCAGCGTTGGGCGAATTATGATATATATTTTGCGATATGAGTGAATTACAGATTATCGACCGACAATGCTAATGCTAATTTGACGATGAAATTTTGTAACGATTGAGTGCAAAACTACCATCTAGAATATAGTAATGAACGAACGGTTGACTGCTTTTTCGAGATATACCCATAATATGTGTCAGCCATTGCAAGATTTTCCATGGTGTTCTGGTGATTGCAAGACTGTACCCAGAAAACACGTTTTATTGCAGCAATATAACTTGAAAACTACAGATGATGTCACAATGATATTTTTGTGATGCATAGCCGGTATATAACGTGGAAGGAACCCAGAGAATTATTTTTTTCTCATTTAAAGAAAAAAAACACTTATTTCAAGAAACTCATGGTTTTTGCCTTAGTTGTGCTAAAAATAAGAAAGTTTCCACTTAATTTCATAAAGAAAAGTTTCAAATTGAGATGGAAATTTTCTTATTTTTATCATAACTAAGACAAGAACCATGCGTTTCTTAAAATAAGTGTCTTTTTTCTTGAAATAAGATTTTTTTTCTCTGTGAACATATTACGTACCATTTGTTACATGCTGGTCACATAACTCGCAATATAACTGTTATATACCGGGTACACAACACGTTATATAACATGTTATATTGTCGAGTAGGAAATTTTAATTTACATGTAACTTACGTGTAACGTCGAGGTAATATTACTGTTTGCAATCGGTAACATTGCCGTTTCCACTGGATAGTAGGTCTCCGGTACTTGGCGAATATTTCTCGAGACTGGCACGACTCAGTATGAACAGAAATGTAGGTAATAATAATTAAAAACAGTGGCATGTTCTAGTTTGGTGTCGCCTGTCTTCTCTAATTTTAGTGCCGTACCCGTATTAGCGTTTGATCCGATGGCCCTACTCCTCGGAAAACTTCAGACCGCCCCGATACAAATAATGAATAAATATGAAGGGGGCGGGGGGATATAGGCTACATAATCATACTAGTGCGAAACACTCGTCAGAATATCAATCTTCCTGATAGACTTTTCAAACTCTGGTGGTGAGGTATGGATTTCCAAACTCTGGTAGTTGGGTATGGTATTTTATCGAAGCACTAATTATTTCGACGACCATCACTTCTATACATCGAAGTACGTTCCCGTAATTGACTTGAAAGGTGTATATCCCAAAATAATATTGAACATTTCACGTATTTTTGTATATTGCAAATATTGCGCGAAGTTTTTTCTCCTAACGTGAATACAGCGGTGATATGAGAGGAGTCGTGCCATGGAGGATGAGGGCAGTTATGAAGTTTTGAGCGAAGTCGTGCTACGTTCGGGGAAAAAGGGATTAACTTGAGAGGAGACGGGCTACGCCCTTCTGGTTATGTCTACTGGACTACTCGTGTCGAGACGCGTAAACGACACAAAACGGTTATGATTGTTCCACTTTCAAAAAACGATAATTCGATAACGCAGTTATCCTGTCGTTTGATAAAACAAGAGTGAAATAATTCGATACCTGTACACATTTCGTCAGAACGATTCCGTTGGCGAACAAGCGTGAGCTACTACATGTGTTGGTACACGATGCTCGGCGTGCCACAACTGGCACACTTCGGGGAATCCTGTGCAAATTATGCCAGTTGTCTGGATCCATCTGGATTGAGTAGCGTTGACGAGAGAGTAGACGACTCAAAAGCTTACGACTGCGCGATGTTCAGCTTTTGCCCAGACCCATGCTGTCCGGGGTTGCACCTTCAGAACTCGACCGACTGCGAAAGCTTCCCTAAAAATCCGTGCTACGCGGGAAATGAAGCAGGTATGTCGTTGTTCGATGGCATGTCGTATCATTGCATCATTTGAATTTGACTTCTGATGATTCGGGCAAACACTCATCGTGCGACTGTGCGGTTTTACCATGATGAGGTATCGAATAAAACGTCAAGTATTTCTATGACAGTATTTCTACTGCCGTTGAAGGACTCATCTATCAAAAACGAGCGATTCATTTCCTTTCAAAAGTCCGTTTGATTTTTGAAACTCTGTACTAGACACTTATATCCAACACTACGAAATTATGCCTACGCTTGATAGTCACCCAGTCATTTAAGGTGACTGGCTGACTTCCAGAAAATGTTTTTCCAATATTCTCATTGTGTCAGCTGTATTGTAGTTGAAATTAATAATTTCGGATTGTTCGTTTAAAACTCACAGTCAATGACCAGACAAATCCTCCTTCGAGTATGAGTTTGGAGAATTCTCCAGTGATCGCGTTACTTGTGGAAGATCATTTCTTGAAATTGGCTCTGTTTTTTCTAATTATAGCCACGTTCGGACAACCATCTTGATTTCTTGAAAAGGTCACACGGTAACAGAACTTAGATACAATCACCTACAAATACCTAGAATCCGTGTGGATTTCAATCGGTCCGCACTAATTTTAGGTGAAAACCTTAGGCATGATAGAAAATTTGGCGAAATGACGATTTCATCTCAAGAGTTTCATTCAACTGTACTTCTAGCACTCGTAAAATCCATTTGTATCAGATACCTCATTGGAGAATGCATTTGATTACGTGAGTGTGGAAAAAAACCCGATCGAAAGCTAGTCTGGTTAATTATTTCTCGCAGATAAACGCACCTGTGTAGTGCGACGCGAGGATAATCAGGATTTCGCTTCGATGTGGAGGGGTCATCTGAACGTCACTTGTCACTGCGATGAGCCAGGATACGAGTGGTCCACGCGGTACGGAATCTGCGTTGACATCGACGAGTGCTCCGAGAAGTCGAACCGGTGTTCTTCCGACGCGACACAGACTTGCGTCAACCTCCCAGGATACTACGACTGCATTTGTCACTTGGGCTACGTTTACAATTCCATAAAAAAGGCGTGCGTCTCTAGTAAATCCATGGCGAAAATACTTCATCGAAATTTCGACGCGGAAAAAGAATCGACGACGGAAAGTGCATTTGAGCGGATTGTGAACGTGATCACTCGGTCCAAAGCTTCGCTCGTTGATACGAGCCTCGTTATGCTCATTATTCCATGTTTTGTATCGATCCGTGCTCGTTGACGATTGCACGAGCAACTTTACAATGCGTCAGCACGGTAATTTCACTAACACGGTATCACGTAATCTAATGAGATAGCGATAATTTGAAGTGATCATCGTAGGTATAGTGATCTCGCTTTATACAGTTGCTATCTTGAATCTACGTTACCCGTAATGAACTGAATGTATTTCTTGTATTATAAACTCTTCAATTTTTCATTATAATAAACAGTTCCTTGACAAATTTTCATCAGACGCCATGTCGAATTGTTCTGCTCGGTTTCTTTGGTTTTTGGACTTCTTCTAACAATGGTATTTAGACCTCTTTCAACGATGTTGTAAAGTATTTTATATCGAGATATATTGCAGATATCGAATCATATTGCAGATTGTGCTTATGTCGAGAAAAGAACATTCTATAATATGACATAAACAAAATTGGCCCAATATAATTAAGTACGATTTATGTACTATTAAATAGAATTCTGTATAAAATTGGAAAAAATATATAAAATCATATAGAACTATTTGCAATTCTATCGAATTATTTGAAAAGTATGCATAAATTATGTATGCATAAATTGTATATTATTTCATATAATCTTCTTTTCTCGGCATCTCCGAATGTTTTTTTTCAACGCTAATGTCTAGGACATTCATTTGGAGAACTTTTCTCTACCGGCTGAAAATCAGTAGTATATCAGGCTGTTCTGCTGATTCAATGCCGGTAAAAATTGAAATATGTACGATGAGACAAAACATAGATACCAGGCAACCGTGTCCAATGAACGTACCTTGGTCGGCTACTGTGGTTGGACTCACGAAACTATGCCGAAATTTCGTTTGGACGGACGCAAGTGTGATATTATGTAATATGCGACGTATTCCGAGTAGATGAAATTATTCTCTCATTCCTCAACTACTTTCGAGCGCTCTATCAAAAATGACCGATTAAAACCGTCTTCAGGAGTTATCTTTATTGCATGTTTTACAAAAATATACATAATTCTCTGGTTCGTTTGGCTGTGCATTCCATTTGCAAATGGCACTCCACAAATCTCGAAGCCATTTGTACTGATTCATTATGCGTATATGATAGTTTTGATAGATTCTGGCTCCAGCTCCAACGTCATATTCCCTCTACGTCGATCATGGATGTGTACAAACTGCTTATCGGTGGATCTGGAAAACGACACAATTTTTGTGTTTCGTATCATACTTAGTAATAATAACATGTAATATGACAGCGGTGCTACGCGAACTGTTATGTCGCGGCTTTGTTATAAAGATAGTTACGGTGGACAAAAGAGTTGAGAAGGAGGAAAAATGGTTATTCGAGTCTTGTTCAGTGTACAAAATAATATATCGAACCCCTCGACTGACGATACTCACTTGTTGTATAAGACTAGCGTTGTTTCGTTCTGCGGAGTCTTGAAAGCTATGGATTCCACGTCAGAGACGCGACCGAACAGTCCTATTCTGGTCGAATAACGTGGAATGAATTTGCTGAAATGTGCTATAGCGTAGTAAGTCGGTTGTTTATAAAATTCGTCGCTAGTTGCGTTCACAATCACCGCAGAGTCCACGAAATTCTTGGCCCAGTTCGGACCTCCCATTTCGTTCAGTCCAAGATTCCAGTCAATCCATCCCGTCACCCAGTGCTGAAGATTCTGCCAACGAATAACGTATGGTTATTGTTACTATTCTTGGCTGCTGACGTACCGATGCATGCAATATACTTTGTCCTCATCTTGATTACCTCGATGATATCCAAGACGTACTTTTCACCGCGAGCCCACGATCCTATAACCACTCTTTCTTCCCATGGTTTGTCACCTGCGAATAATATTCATTGTTGAACTATGATTCTCGAAACGATCGGAACGTAATGATCAGTGAGCACGAAAAATATCCGTTCACTGACAAATGAGACATTTATTTCGCGCGGATAGAATTTTTCAGAATGATTCCAATCCTCTCATCTCGAAGTCACAAACGTTTGCATTTCGGCATCGTGGATTCAGCTGATAAATTTTTTTCGGATGAAACCCATTTCAGTTTTTCGTTCC
Source organism: Arge pagana (assembly GCA_963969455.1). Classification (NCBI taxonomy): domain Eukaryota; kingdom Metazoa; phylum Arthropoda; class Insecta; order Hymenoptera; family Argidae; genus Arge; species Arge pagana. The sequence goes on along the minus strand of OZ018314.1, from coordinate 8,563,221 downwards.
AGAAAAATTCGACCCACCGACTGTTTTCACGTTGGACGTACAGAAAATCACCATTAAGTTCGAATTTACATGGTGGGTGGGATTTGGAACGATGAAGTTTTAATCACGAGGTAATAAAGTTTGTGATTTGAGACCAAAAACTTGCGTTTTATCTGGTGGCTTGTGACAGTGGTCCAAAATTATATAAACGTGTATATTTGCAATTATCTGATAGTATGGATTATGTTCATCAACTTTTACCGACTAGTTTGGAAGAAATGATTTACTAATCGTTTCTCCCTTCAAACAATAATCGTTTGACTCGTGGCAGAGCAACGTGAAATTTAACGATTCTTGTGGTTCTTTTATCTTGCGTGGGAATACGCTGAATGATTATTTTCACCGTCCGGCGCATTGCGGATAATTGGACGGGTACATGTCTTTGCTGTATCGGATGAAACTCGTATTACGGATCGGAATATGTATGCATTTCTGAAATTATCGTTGATTTTCGATAGCGCAAGATCTGGAGTCGCTAACGATGGCTTATTTTCAGAACATCTCGGATGCGCGTACGTACCGTTAGATGCTTCGGTCATGATGAGGAATTTGTCAGGCAAGTCGCTGTGCGTTTCGTCGAGAGTACCAGCAGAAATGATGGAGTCCCAGTACCAGTGAACAGCGATTCCGCTCGTATAATTCTTCGCAACTGCGTTGCTGGACATAAGGTTGACCCACCAGGGTAGATGGAATCTCTGATCGTCCAAGGCCAATATCATAGTTTCGCGGTGTTCCGAAGCTCGAAGCGTCGGACCCAAATTTTTACTGACCCAAGTGGCTACCGAACCTGGAGTCCAGCTCATGCTGTTGAAACGCACAAACGGTATAAATCCATTGATCGGTTCGTTCCCAGTCGAAATGGCCCACATCTCCAGGCCGTAGTCCTTGTACTCATCGAGAAATTTCATGATATAGTCGGCATAGAGTTGATAATACTCCTCCTTCAGTGCGCCTACGGAACACGATGTCAATAACGACCATAAACGGGCTCTGACGAAGCCCTAATCTAGACATGTCAACGAAATTTCAACGATTCGTATCATTTCTTCGTACGAGTCATCGTAATAATTTCCTGCCTGCTGCTGGCAATTAGAAATGTGGTTCCGCATGGACTTGCGCATAGCTGAATACCAAACGTGGAGTTTCGTGAAAAGTGAGTCATTTTCGCGAAACTTCATATATGTTACTCAAAATATTGCTCACAAACAGAACGATCCGAACTTTGCATGTTCACGGAATAAGAACGGAATGGTGCTCACCAAAACCTGTATAATCGTTATTCGACTTCATCCACGGTGGCGCAGTCCACGACGCTGCAACGAGTTTCACTTGAGGATTCATCTCCAAGGCTCGTTTTACCAGTGGTATTTTGTAGATCAGATCCTCGTCTGCCAGCGCAAAGTGTTCGAGCAAAATATCATCCGCGACATCATCGTACGTGTATGGTCTCGTCGAGAAATCACATCCCGCGATTGGAATCCGAATAAAATTGTAGTCACTTCCCTCTTTGCTGAAGTAGGACCTAAAAGTTAGGAAATCGGTACTTCCAATATAACATTTTCAACTTGGTTCTTTCTTCACCTGGAAGAAAAACCTACCATTTGGATTCTAAAAGTTCGTCTAACAGGGCTGATTTCTTCTAGACGATAATAACCTCGAAAATGAAAGGTACCTATCGTAAGGAATACCTCTTGAAATTTCGGAGTTATTGGAATTATTTCGATTCTACTGACGACTCTCATCAAATTAACGAACGAACTGTCTCGAGGGTCATGCATTCCCTGTTTATTTATACAATTGCTAGGATCCAGGTGGCGAACGGCTACCGATTTCACGTTGATCCGATACTGATTTTGTATTGGGGTGAAGACATTTCTCAATACCTCATGAAATTCTCCGATGTGTTTGCAGACAGCGATTTGAGGTTGATTCCTACTGCGTCCGTCATGGCACCTCCGAATCCGAAAATCGTTTGATACTTCGTCTCAGTATCTACGATGAGAAGCTGGCCAGATTCAACCGACTCGTTGGTAAAAGACCCAATAGTTTTGTGCAGCCTCAAGCCACTTCTGCTGGATGTGTACTGTAGAAACGTGTTTATCTCCGGCCAAACAACCTCATCCGCACTGTCGCAGTAGGTTGCATTGCAGACGCAAACGGTACCCTCATTGCCGAAGTCGCGTGGGATACAAGGTCGTGCGATTCCAGCTGCAGACATCGAGTAGGGTTAGAGAAACGCAAACCAAATTCCACCTCTTATTCGATTTATAACCGTTCTTTCTGATATGTATGGAAGATATCGACAAATAATCGTAGACAGTATGAAGTGATATTTACGCTTCACGGCCCCTCTGTACGGTCATAATCGATAATTTGGAAAACAACGATAAGCTATCAGTTCATATTGCTAGGAATCAGCGGTGACGATTCTATTCGCAAGCCGTAGCAAATTTTCTCCTTCAAATTGCCACATTCGTATAACTAAGAATGTTGACAGAATATCGGTTTAGTTTTTTCGCTTTCTGAAGGTCAGTCTTGAAACATAGTACTGATTGGCGTAGGTACAAAATGAAAATTGTAAAAATAAAGCACGCGAAATACTATCAGCGATATAAAACTTGGCAATAGCGTGGATACATAAAGGAATACATGGTTAGCACATAAACTGGAAGTTCAGGGATTTTTCTTGCAAGGTAATGCAAATTTCAACTTTGTTACTTTGTGAATAATGGTTTCATTGATATCAGTCAAAAATTATACCCAATCTTCGAGTTGCTACTTTTGGATGATATAGAAATATTCCAGTTCCGGTTATTCTCAAATGACGCTTCACATTTATGTATAATGAAACACACTCACCTGCAAATCCGCACCAGAACAGTAAGATACCTCCGACCAACAATAACGTTGCCATTGTTCGGTGCTCGAATGCTGAAATCAGCAGGCTTGGTTTCCCTTAATGGCTTGAGAAATTAGTCGATTATACTTTTCTGTTCAATACAGTTTTGTCCACATAAACCGCAACTGCGAATATATCCAATAAATTTTTATTAGTCTCTGAATTCATTAGGCGACATGGTTTCGCCTTATCCTCATTGTTTCAAAACGAAATATCGCAAAAACATGAGTTTGAAATGACTTTTATACGATTCCGTTTTACCCTCGCCTAGTCCGCGAATTGTGTCTCCCAATAATTTTGGTTCTCTGCTTCCAAATTCCAGTTCCGCCAACGAATCGCCGTTTTTGTGAACATATAAATGTGAATATCACCGAAAGTTAACATAATTTAGAATCACTGTGGCTTAAAGTTGAAAATTAATTTTTTCCCCCAAAACTCCAGAAATGACGCGCTGAGAATGACGAATGAAAAAAAAATCCACATCTTTTTCGAAAAATTCAGAAAATTTCCGATAGAAAACTGTATTTTTAATGTTTTTTTCGAGGCATTTTTTGAATAGTTTAATTAGATTTTAGAATTTTTGAGCTAAATCGAATAACCCCTATGAACTTAATTCAGATTTGTTTCATACCAGGGAAATCTCTTAGTTAACACCCAAACCATGTGAGAAAGTCATAAAAACATTACCACAAATTTTGAGGCCGGATTTTCGTAAAGGATTTCGTGGAATGGCTCATAAGCTCGTAAACGAGACTGCAATCGAACCAGATAAAACGACAGAGAGAAACGATTGAAAAACGTAGAATTGGAATTCAGTAAACATATTGAACTTTATAGCAAGTTCGGTTGAAATGGCCCTTCACTCGTGCGTCATAAATTGCACAACTCCAAAAGAACCTTACGGACATCCAAATATCTGCTAGGATAAAAAAATGTATTTCGTCCGTGCATAGCGACTTTCGAGTCAGCATGCGCACATTTTTGGTAACTGCGGAGATACATAATATAAAGGCGGAATGGATTCGCTATTTAACTCGTTGCTCCATATAAAGCATAGGAAATAGTACATTACACAACTAGCGCGCAAAATGGTAGTTCCCGCACGAGTCCACAAAAAGACGGGTGCGGGACACATCCATACGCACGTCTTGCGTACACTATTTTTGCTAACGAGTTGCGCAAGGTCCGACAATTGTGCATCAGACAATCAGGCGCGAGAAGATCGGTTACAAAGAAAGAAAGAAAGAAAGAAAGCATGGGCGGGGTGCGGGAACGTAGCGGGCCCAGCTTGGTCCAGCGGGTCGTAGCGGGGGCCGCAGGGTTGAAGCCCCCGGCGGAAGGAGGGGGGGAGTCCCCCCCCACAAAAAAATATTCGTGAATAAATAGAAATTCGTAAAATGCCTCAAAAATATCAATGCTTACTCCATGAGCGATTAGCGAGCAATTTGTTAAATGCAAGTTCATTCGTGTTTTGTTTGGTGTGTAGCCACGTTCTCTCTGTTTGTCCCTCTTCATCTCTCGCTCGCTCTCTCTGACTCGGGCCCTCACTCTTCTGTTGTTGTGTTTTTTTAAACCGCGCTGTCGCTTTTTACTTTCGTTTTTCTCCTTATCGTTAGAGATCAAATATGATACTTTACTTCCGCTATCTGGCTGGATTTTGTGCTCCGAGTGTAAGAAAAGAATAATTCTTCGAAACAAATATGCATGAAAATACTGAATGTTGGCTGTTAGCTACGACGTTTGATTTCCGAACGAGTGTCGAGCTTCGAATTGTCGCGAGTACCGCTCGTGTTTGCTTACGTTTGCCTGCTCTCGAACTCTCGTTCTGCTCCTGTGTGAACCAAGTGTTCGTAATATTGACACGATTGACTTTTCCCGCGTGCGGGAATGTATTTTGCGAACTCGAATGCGAACTCAAAATCGAATTTGGCGCACTCAGTGAGGAAACGTCCTTTACCTATGACCGTTTAATCAGATATGACAAATGAGAGATAAGAGAGACGCGCGTCTCTCTATTGCACCGCAATACAGTACTAATACAACCCAATAATCGAGTGATAAATGTATTCCGCCGCGCAAATGTTCATTGATCTCACGTATCTCGGATTTTTCCGGCCAGTAGTAACAAGTCGATGTGATTTATTTTTGTCATGTATTTTCAATTGCGAGATTTTTCAATTTCCTTTTGGGCGTTTTTCGTTTGGCTAAGCGATAAATTGAATATAGTTTTTCAACTAAATTGCAACGCGAGCGGCTATAGAGAACAATCTTTTTAGCTCACAACTTGCTAATTTCTTTTTTTTTTTACTCAATATATACATTTTTAAAAGCACCCAAGATCTGCTGTCTTATTTTTTTTTCAACGTGACCCAACTGAGTTCGCTTGACGCATTATGTTTACACAGATTTCTATCCTATGCAAAACCGTATTCTGCCGTAAAATTTCAAATCAAACGAGGCTGGGATGTAAAAATAAGAAAAACCAATGAGGGTTTTTCTTCTCGTGTCCATGGCGGTTCTCCTGGTTACTTGACAGGAGTGCTCTTGTCGCGCGGAACATTTTTTTTTCTCGGCTCGCAGTGAGGTTCTTTTTAGTCGGGACGGGAAAAAAATTGATTTGATAATTGATCGTAAATTGAAACAGTCTGATGCTCAGATGGAGGAAATTACCTACTGAGATCGAGATCGCCTATTATTTGAAGAATTGGGTACGTCACCTATTCGAGCAGAATATTCTAACGGAGAGTACGTTTCCAGAGCTTTTATTGTTCATTTATTGTTTCACGAATTTCACATTCAGTTGGCAAGCCTTTCCGAAGACCTTTGTGTCAATCATTTGTGAAATCATTTCGTTTTCGAAAGAATCAATCATTTCCGCCCACAACCCGTAAGTGACGCTAAGAGTCTAGCTATCGGTGTCAAAGTTCAATCATTATAATAAGTTTGAAATACTAGAAGTATCAGGCGAGTCTAGTAAGCTCGCGTCAAATTTAAGTACGTCGCGGCTTCGTGTTACTCCGTGCTATCTTACACTGATAATACTCGGATCGATTAGTGGTTATGATACACGATGACCCCGCGACTACGTACCACAAGTTCGAACGTCGAGAGAAAATATCCATCGAGTCGCTAAATATCACATCACAAGCACGTATGGATATTTCTTGGGGTCCGATCATCGGCGGCGTCCGTTGTCTGATACTCCAGCTATCAGATATTAATCAGCACTTCGCGACGTTCGTCTGCGCACTGATCAACAGTGAGCATTGCCTCGGCGTGGTACAAAACGATGCGTCATGCGAGGTCAAAGCTCCCCCCACTGCGGAACTCCCAATTGCCTGTACAGAATTTTGATTAAATTTATTGCTATTATTAGATCAGCTTCGATGTGACTTCGTTAGTGACAGAATCTAACAAGGAAGAATATCTGACCAGAAACTGACGTTTGAAGTTTTCGGATTCGACTGCTGATTGCCAAAATACCTCTGACAGTTCTTGTTGTAGGGTTTTCCTGCGGAGTACGATTTTGTAGAAAGTGTAATTCCAAGCAAACAGATCGCATGCGCCAAAACGGTTGGAGGTTGTGAATTTCCGAACTCAATTGCGCATTAGAATCAGTTTGCAATTGTCGTCTACGACGACGACGGGAAATGTCGCATAACTTCAATGAAAATTTGTGGGATGATACGTTTTCAAATGAAATAAAGATTGCAATCCAAGAGTTCCATTCAAACTGTTGTCCCAGCGCCTATAGAACCCATTTGGATCGGATATCTCGTCGAAAAATGGATTTAATCGAGTGAGTTTTGAAAGAAACGATTGAAAACTAGTTCCGTGAAATATTCTCCCATTCAGGATTTCACTTCGATGTAAAAGGGTCATCCGAACGTCACTCGTCACTGCGATGAGTCAGGATACGAGAGATGCGAGACAAACTTGCGTCAACATCCCAGGATACTACGACTGCACTTGTCACTTGGATTACGTTTACATTTTCAGAACAAAGGCGCGCGTCTCTAGTCAAGCCATGACGAAAGTATTGTATCGAAATTTTGACGCGGAAAGAGGATCGATCATGGAAAGTACGTGTGAGTGGATTGTGAACGTGATCACTCGGTCCAAAGCTTTGCTTGTTGATGCGAGTTTTGTTATGCTGTTTATTCCAGATAAGTGGAGATTTAATCAATCCAGTTGGGTCCAATGATTATTTATTTATTTATCAATTTAGTTATTCGTCAAATACTTATTTGTATTAATATAAGTTCGAGTGATAATATCAAGATGGATGTTTATTTCATGTTTTGTATCAATTCGCGATCGTTGACGATGCACGAGCAACTTGACAGTGCGTCAGCATGGTTCATAAACGGTTAAGAGTTCGCGCCGAACGAACCATCAGCTATCGTTCGCCGAATGTTTCGCGAACGGTTCTTCTGAACGTTCGTATAACGTTCATAATGTGGATATACGCCCCCCCCCTGCTACCGAGGTCCCGCTCCATGCTCCCCCCCCCTCCTCTTTACTTTCTCGCTTTCATCCTCTGGAATTCACTTTCTCGATTAAAAATGAGAAGTGAATTCATTACATGTTTGAAAAAATAATAAAAATCATGTAGACTTTTATCAATCATTCGAAAAAATCGGGAGCAAAGAAATGTAGGAGAATCTACTATACCCACAGCAGTTGAACAAGTAGTAACACTACTTTACATTGTTTAAGATGTATAAAGGACAAATGAAATCTACATAAAACTGGTGAGAAATAGAAACAATGCAATGATGTGGGAATAACATAATATGAATAATCAGAAGTTTCACATAATTTCAATTCATTTAAGGCAGATGGCCAGGGCTAAGGAGCCTTAATGATGTCCTAATTGGGGGGCATATTTCACACTCATTATCAATATAAAATAATTTCTAGTATAGAGCACTGTTTTCAGCGGAGTTTGTACTCTAATTTTCATGCACAAGATTTTGAAAAATATTGATCGGTAGACCGAAACAGTCGCAGTCAACAGTGTGTGTAGGTAGGGTATGGTGGACAGCGTAGATCTTGACTAAAGAAACCGATTGAGTTGGGAATTCTTACAGATGTAGGAAATGATAGTAGGCATGGTTCAGAGTTTTCTCGTTGGACTGCCTGCTACTTCATCTGATGTACACGATCCGCACGTGTCCAAAATACAATTCAAAATACCTTAAATTCGAGTCGTAATCGCCAAACCAACAACTTCTACTGAATCATTCCTTACTAAATCCTCGCCGATGTTCGTGCCCGTATGAACGACTTGTTGCGCCGCATACTCCGTATGAGTATTACCGAACCTCAATAACCTCACGTCGTTATTACGTGGAAATACCTAATCGAGTTCCAGTCTCAGCGATTTCATCATTGAATAAAACCCTCAATCTACGTATTATAACTATTCCTACTTCATTCTATATTCGAATCACTCGCGTGTAGCTAAGGGAATAAAATCAACGATAGGCTAGATCTCGGTCCCGTGGAGAGGGCGGAAACGTCCTGCTTCAAAATAGAGGTCATATAATAAAACCTGCATCTTGTTCGTTACCTGCGACAATCTTCGGACTCAATGAAGGCCCAACATTACATACCAAGAGTCGAACGTATAGACCCTCGAATCATAGCTTGCATACGATTTTTATGAGTGAGATGATATATTTAATCTAATGATACATTCAGCGTAAGATAAAATAGGTGATATACAAGAGAGCTTGATACACGAACCACAGATGTTACAGTCATAAATAGTTACGTTCGATTATTTAACGTATCAATCATGTTAAGAAGCTGTAATTTTATTTCTTGTTATGCAACAGAATATTAATGTAGTTTGAAAAATTTCAAGAGAAAAAGATGAATGTACGAATGTATATGAAATCCAACTGTTAACCTACTTTTGTTGTGATAAGTTACATAAATCAGTGCATGTGAGTTACTAACCAAAGATCACTCGTTAACGTACATCAAATGTTCTCCCATGTCTTGAAGATGACGAAGGAAAGCTTTAAACGTAATACTAATGAGATAATACTAAAAATAATACAATGTTACTAAGATTAATTTTTCATTTTTACTTTTTGCGGGGAAAAACTCGAATTGAGACCTTTAATTGATGTCAAAGCTCTAGATGAACTTTGAAATCGTGTTCAGCGTGTAGAGGTTACGAAGCAACGAACTGAAACGCTCAGCCATTCGCGGCATGCTGGGGTCCAGTGTAAGTAGCGGGTGGTGACGGTGATGACGATGCTGACAGATTCGAGCTTTACGAGGACAATAAAGCGAACGGCGAGGGGGGGAGGAGGGACGCGAAAATTACTGTGAATAATCAAAAAGACTCCATTGGGCGTCGCAGGCGAGTAGCCGAGACGGAGGGATATTGTGACGATTTTTCGTTACATGATATGCAAAAAACAAAAGTTTGAGGTGTATTTCTTGGAGAGATATACAAAAATTTTCCCTGAAAAACGCTCAAGTTTGGCTACGTGACGATTTTTTTGAGGACGACAAAGGTTATTCATCGTCGCTGCCAGTCGCTAGAGCGAGCTAGACGACTAGGCTCATTCGAGGGGATGTGATTCCCTGATTCCATCACATATTAAAAAATGAAAAATTCCGTACTCATTTCAATTGGTTCTAATTGTGGTTGCAAAGAAAATACAAAATGATAGATTTGAAATCTTTAGTTTAGATCCTAATACATTGTTATTATTTGTCAACATATTTTTCCGTCCCTTAAGAAGCTTGATCGCTCTACCAAAAATGATCAGTTACAACGAAATTTGAGAGTTATCCTTATTGCATGCCTCGCAAAAATATGTATAATGCTTTCGTCTGTAATTGAGCAAATAATTTTAGAGCGAATAACTCGAGCTATGCTGTTCGCCTATGCATTCCATTTCCGAAGGAAACTGAACGAATTTGAAGGCTAATTCTTAATATCAATTTCAATTTCAATTTAATTGCATTGATTCATTATATGTAAATAATGGTGTTGATAGATTGTGGCTCCAGTTCCACGGTTGCATTTCCTCTGACTGGATCATGGATGTACACAGACTGTTTTGAGGTCGATCTGGAAAACGAAACCATTTTGGTTTTTCATATCACGTTTAGCAATAATGAAATATACGATGGCAGTCTTGCTATGCAAACTGTTACGTCACGGATTGTTATCAAGATAGTGGCAGTGAACAAAGGCGGTAAGGTAGAGAAAAAATAGTTTTCGAGTCTTGTTTAGTGGACAAAATAATATATCGAACTCCTCAACTGACGATACTTACTTGTTGTATAAGACTAGCGTTGTTTCGTTCTGCGGAGTCTTGAAAGCTATAGATTCCACGTCAGAGACGCGACCGGACAGTCCTATCCTGGTCGAATAACGTGGAACGAATCTGCTGAAATGTGCTATAGCGTAGTAAGTCGGTTGTTTATAAAATTCGTCGCTAGTTGCGTTCACAATCACCGCAGAGTCCACGAAATTCTCAGCCCAATTCGGACCTCCCACTTCGTTCAGTCCAAGATTCCAGTCAATCCATCCCGTCACCCAGTGCTGAAGATTCTGCCAACGAATAACTTATGGTTATTGTTACTATTCTTGGCTGCTGACGTACCGATGCATGCAATATACTTTGTCCTCATATTGATTACCTCGATGATATCCAAGACGTACTTTTCACCGCGAGCCCACGATCCTAGAACCACTTTGTTTTGCCATGGCAAATCACCTGCAAATGATATCCATTGTTGAACTATGATTTTCGAAACGATAGGAACGTCATGATCAGTAAGCGTGAAAGATTTCCGTTCACTGAAAAATGAGATTTTGCTTTCCCGCGGATAGAATTCTTCGGAATGATTCCAATCCTCCCATCTGGAAGTCATAAGCGCTTGAACTTCGTCATCGTGTATTCAGCTGAAAAATTTCTCCTCGGATTGGAACCGTTTCAGTTTTTTTCCCCCAGAATAATTCGTGTCACCGACGTTTTCGAACACTGGATGCTTTTCGGACGTTGCTGTTCAACGTTGGAGTTTCGTATGTTTCATTGCTCATTATCTACTTCGAAACCAAAAACATGCGTTTTGCCTGACGTTTTATGGCAGCTGACAGAAATTTTATACGTATATTTGCAATTATCTGATAGTCCGGACTAGGTTAATGAAATTTTACCGACGAGTGCGGAAGAAATGATTAACAAACCGTTACTCGATTCCAACATTGATCGTTTGATTCAAGGGCACATTTACCTGAGAGGATTGAGGTCGATCGGGCCTCTTCTCGGCTCGATAGGAAAATCAATAGAAAATCATAATTCATATACCTTGGAAACCGACGTATAACATTCAATCGATCTCACCGTAAATGGACCCACCGTCACCCCTCACAGCCCTTCCCGCCACCCAACATTGGCAATGACTCCCCCGTTTGGGTCAAAGTCAACCATTCCTCTGACCTCGCGAAAGTTATCAACCTATTCCTGCGCCATTATGAACAACATATCATAATTGTCGAGAGTGGATGAGGTGGTTTGACGGTGAAAAGGAGGGGGTGATGGGGTGTGGGTACTTTCGAGTCTGAGTACTTTGAATAACTTCGAATATTTTTCATAACTTTTCATCGTGCGAGAGATGGGGAATAGTTCCAAAGATACAGGGTTTTGGTAATGGTTAGACCTCGTTTTACGAGTCTGCATGCATTTCAGAAACTTTGAAACGGTCGATTTGAGATATCGAAAGATGACGAATCGCTGAGAATGGCTTATTTTCTGAATATCTCGTATGCATTCACGTACCTGTACATGCTTCCGTCATGATGAGGAATTTGTCCGGTAAATCGTTGTGCGTGGTGTCGAGAGTACCAGCAGAAATAATGGAGTCCCAGTACCAGTGTACAGCGATTCCGCTCGTATAATTCTTCGCAACTGCGTTGCTGAACATGAGGTTGACCCACCAGGGTAGATGGAATCTCTGATCGTCCAAGGCCAATATCATAGTGTCGCGGTGCTCCGAAGCTTGAAGCGTTGGACCCAAATTTTGACTGACCCAAGTGGCTACCGAACTTGGAGTCCAGCCCATGCTGTTGAATCGAATGAGCGGTACAAAGCCATCGATCGGTTCGTTCCCAGTCGAAATGGCCCACATCTCCAAGCCATAGTCCTTGTACTCGTCGAGAAATTTCATTATGTAGTCGGCATAGAGCTGATAATACTCTTTCTTCAGTATGCCTACGAAACATGATATCAATAACGACCATAAACGGGCTCTGACGAAGCCCTAATCTAGACACGTCAACGAAATTTCAACGATTCGTATCATTTCTTCGCACGAGTCAACGCATTGATTCCCTGCCTGCTGCTGGCAATTGGAAATGTGGTTCCGCATGGACTTGCGCATGGCTGAATGCCAAACGTGGAGTTTCGTGAAAAGTGCGTCATTTTCGCGAAAGTTCATATCTATTACTCAAAATATTGCTCTCAAATAGAACGATCCGAACTTTGCATGTTCACGGAATAAGAACGGAATGGTGCTCACCAAAACCTGTATAATCGTTATTCGACTTCATCCACGGTGGCGCAGTCCACGACGCTGCAACGAGTTTCACTTGAGGATTCATCTCCAAGGCTCGTTTTACCAGTGGTATTTTGTAGATCAGATCCTCGTCTGCCAGCGCAAAGTGTTCGAGCAAAATATCATCCGCGACATCATCGTACGTGTATGGTCTCGTCGAGAAATCACATCCCGCGATTGGAATCCGAATAAAATTGTAGTCACTTCCCTCTTTGCTGAAGTAGGACCTAAAAGTTAGGAAATCGGTACTTCCAATATAACATTTTCAACTTGGTTCTTTCTTCACCTGGAAGAAAAACCTACCATTTGGATTCTAAAAGTTCGTCTAACAGGGCTGATTTCTTCTAGACGATAATAACCTCGAAAATGAAAGGTACCTATCGTAAGGAATACCTCTTGAAATTTCGGAGTTATTGGAATTATTTCGATTCTACTGACGACTCTCATCAAATTAACGAACGAACTGTCTCGAGGGTCATGCATTCCCTGTTTATTTATACAATTGCTAGGATCCAAGTGGCGAACGGCTACCGATTTCACGTTGATCCGATACTGATTTTGTATTGGGGTGAAGACATTTCTCAATACCTCATGAAATTCTCCGATGTGTTTGCAGACAGCGATTTGAGGTTGATTCCTACTGCGTCCGTCATGGCACCTCCGAATCCAAAAATCGTTTGATACTTCGTCTCAGTATCTACGATGAGTAGCTGGCCAGATTCAACCGACTCGTTGGTAAAAGACCCAATGGTTTTGTGCAGCCTCCAGCCACTTCTGCTGGATGTGTACTGTAGAAACGTATTTATCTCCGGCCAAACAACCTCATCCGCACTGTCGCAGTAAGTTGCATTGCAGACGCAAACGGTACCCGCATTGCCAAAGTCGCGTGGAATACAAGGTCGTGCGATTCCAGCTGCAGATGTCGAGTAGGGTTGGAGAAACGCAAACAAAATTCCACCTCTTATTCGATTTATAACCGGTCTGTCTGATATGTATGGAGGATTTCGATAAATAATCGTAGACAGTATCAAGTGATATTTATGCTTCCTGGCTCTTCTGTACGGCCATAATCAATAATTTAGAAAACATCGATAAGCTATCAGTCTATATTCCTAGGAATCAGCGGAGACGATTCTATTCGTAAGATATCACCACAAATTCAAGCATTCAAAAACTCACAAATGAGCCCTATAAATCGCAAGCTGTAGCGAATTTTCTCTCTCAAATTGCCACATTCGTATAACTAAGAATGTTGGCAGAATATCGGTTTAGTTTTTTCGCAATGTGGGAGGTCAGCTTTGAAACATAGTACTGATCACAGTAGGTATATAATTACAATTGCAAAACGTATCACTCGAAATACTATCAGCGATGTAAAACTTGGCAATAGCGTGGATACATAAATGAATACATGTTGAGCACATAAACTGGAAGTTCAGGGATTTTTCTAGCAAAGTAATGCAAATTTCAACTTTATTATTTCGTGAATAATGGTTTCATTGATATCAGTCAAAAATTGTACCCATTCTTCGAGTTTCTGCTTTTGGATGAAATAAAAATATTCCAGTTCGGGCTATTCTCAAAAGACGCTTCACATTTATGTAGAATGAACCACACTCACCTGCAAATCCGCACCAGAATAGTAAGATACCTCCGACCAACAATAACGTCGCCATTGTTCTGTGCTCGAATGCTGAAATCAGCAGCTTGGTTTCCGTTAATAGCTTGAGAAATTAGTCGAATATTCTTTGCTGTTTAATACCGTTTTGTTCTAAAAAACTGCAACTGCAAATATATTCAATAAATTTTCATCAGTCCTTGAATTTATTAGGCGAAATAGTTCTTCTTATATCTCCATTATTTCAAAACAAAATATCGCATACTCTCATAGTTTTCCGTGTTACCTGCACCCAGTTTGCGAATTGTTTACATCCGATTTGCCGATGTATCTCTCAATAATTTTGGTTCCTCGCTTCCAAATTTCAGTTTCACCAAAGAATCGCTGTTTTTCTGAATATATTCACGTGAATATTACGGGCAGTTAATATCATTTGTAATCAAGGTGAATCACAAATGCGTGGATCAATCTTGCTTTGTGCCTTGATGGAAAACTCGAATTCGTTTTTAATACTAACAATTAACGAATCGTTTCTCCGGAACGGAGGTTCCACCCACTGCGAATTCAGTCGGCACTATGGAAATAATATTTCCGAGTTGCGTGCGTGTTAAATAACTTTACAGCAAATCAATTCCTAATTTTGAGCATTTTGCGATGCTAAACTCATTAGAACAGGTTTGCGCATCATTATATGACTACATATCACCGTTAAAAGACGATTCGATAGGCAAATGACTTCCGTTGGTAACCAGAAATAATAATAATGATCAGCTTTTGGTGCGAAAGTTTCATGTTTATTAAAAGAAAGCATTCGAGCTTTACGACATCCTAGATAATTTACACTTGAAAAATTCAAAACCACGAAACTGTTCCTTTTACTGAGATCGTTGACCTCACATCTTTGCAGAGAATTAATTCCACCCTCTACAAAATGGTAATCTGCTGGAGAACTTCAAGTGAAATGAGACTGAGATATGAAAATAACAAAAAATAATGAAGATTTGTCTTCTCAAGAGGATAATATTTCGACTGAACATTTGACAAGGATTCGTCTCCTTGCGCAGAACATTGGTTCCTGTGCATACTCAACAATTTTTTTTCGGGCTGTGCGATTATTCGAATTACCGAATTACTCGTGACGAAGCGAATCGAATAATTCGAACGTTTCGAATTGTTTGAGAAACTTCGATGTTTATATAAAACTAAAGTCCTTTATGGAATAGAAACGCGACATTACATTTTAAATATTAATTTTAATGGGTCAAGTTTATTCTAAATTTTTATGTACAAAAATCAAGTGGGAAACTGTTTCTATTTTTTTGGGGAAAAAATTTTGTTTTCAATTGTTTAATAAATTGTAATCTTTTATCTTTGCAGTTATTTCTAATGATTTACGGTAACTTAGAATTCTTTGTATGTTTGAACGAAATTTGTTGCTACTGTATCTAAAATTCATCACACTTGCTGTAAAGTTAGCTGCTAAAACGTAATTGTTGCCAAAGTAAGTTGAATAGGACGACGTTTTGTTTTCAATAATTTTTTTTCATTCACTAACGATTGAAAATTCTTTTAAAAAAATGAATTTTGTAAAGAAACTTCGTTTTATCAATTTCTATCGAAATTTCGGAAGTTTCTCTCTGAAATGAATTATTCAACAACAAAATCAGTTATTCGAAAAATATGGATAATTCAAACTGTGCGAAAAGTTGAAGTTATTCAAATGGTTCAAATATTCGGAACTATTCGAATAATCCGAATATTCGATGCCAATTTCGAATCGAATACAACTATTCGATTCGATTTGATTCGAACACTATTCGCACGCCCCTAGTTCTTCTATCGAGGACGTGAAATATAATATAATTTGATTTAGTAGAATATTCGAAACTTCATTTTTTTCCGCTCACGCCTACTCAACATGACATTTCAGTAGATATTTTGCCTAATTGTAACCTTTTATCAGAAACATATTTTTGGAATGTTTTGAAGTAACAATATATATGCAACATCAACGTGTTGTATTGGGAACGTTACATTTCAATTGTTTAAAAACTAATATTATACGTGTCAAAGGAAATATTCTGTGACGTTAGGGCCACGTTTCATGCGCAATGTCCCGGGATGTTTCCCACGTGACGTCATTAGGACGTTACATTTTGATAGTTAAAAAACTAAGATTGCACGGTTCGAAAGAAATATTCTGTAATGCTGAACAATGTTTCATGCGCAATATACCGGAACGTTACCTTTGCAATTTTGTTCAATCTGGGTATTTGTGATCAGTATAACATTGTACATATTTCTAACGTTCCGTGAACAATTGATATGAAATATTCTATTCGACTTCGGTCGGGTCGACGCGACTCGCGCGGGAATTCTCGTATGACCGTCGAGAAATTCAGCGGAAACTTGTTTTGACTACACTCAGAACTCGCACGTGGGGATACGGTAGTAGTTTCAAGTTATTTATCTTTACAATAAACAGTTGGTCAATTCCTAAATATTAAACAACGTGATACGATGCCGACAAATAAAGTAAGTATTCACCCAGTGGCGTTATAAATAATATGACCGTATGATCATTTCCATAACCTCATAGATAACCGTCTTTTACACGTGGAGTGAACAGCGGGCGCGGCCCTCTTGAACAATACCCTATCGGCTAAAATCAGCTATTTCTAACGTGACGAGAAAAATTATTATCAAATATTATTATTAGATGTTTGAGCTATAAGAATACGGTATAACTGAATTTTGATACAACGTACAAAAGACAATGTACTAGCAATATTGTTGACTGTCGTGTGTCACGCTGCATGCAAAATAAATGATTATTGTGATTTAATATGATTGCAATATTATTGTAAGTCCTATTCCTATGTAATATGTACACGGGGTGATTTAAAATTCTTCTTACAAACTCAGAGGGGTTGTAGGGGGTGGTAATTAAAGCATTTTCGACATAGGAACTTGGGATCGCCAAGATCACCGAACGCCGCTAGCCGTCATCACAGAGATCCTTCCGCCTTCCAAAGTCGTCTCGGGATGAAACAAAGAAAGAATTTTTTTCATTTTGATGCACACATTCTTATAGGAAATTCAATTCTCTACGTAAAAGCTCTGTAATAGTTTTATCGTATACCCAATGGGTGAAAAGTTATGAGGCTTTGAATACTCGCCTCCGAGTAAATTCCATCCTTTTTTATAGAGGATTGAATTACCTACAAGAATGTGTGCATTGAAATTTAAAAAAAAACTAATTCTTTCGCTGTTTTATCCTGAGAAAACTTCGAAAGATCGAAAGATCTATGCCGACGTCTAGCGCCGTTGGATGACCACGGCGACCCCAAGTTTCAATGTCCAAAATGCTTCGATTACCACCCCCTTACAGCCCTTCTACGTTTGTAAGGGGAATTTCAAATCACCCTGTATATGGAACATTACGAATGTCATGTTTTGAATATTCATAGTAAACAGGAAGAACGCATATGTATAATTGATTTGCTAGCAAATTAATACTTTTGTTTATCAAAGTGACGTACCAAATTATTTATCATTTCCTAGCAAAGCAATTATATATATGCGTTCTTCGTGTTTACTATAAATATTTAAAGCATGCAATTCGTTATGTCCCATAAACGTTTCTAAAGAAATGTTGCTCAAACGAACCAGTTACATCTCGTGCACATTTCGCGTAACCGTCGCGGAGGTCGCTGAAACGTTGGCCCGGTCGTTATAAAAACGTTACAATTGAAATGTTTTCAAGATATGAAAAATTTAACGGTGCAAATGTATCGCCTCTACGACGGTATATTTGTTGTTACCTCAACGTACTGCAACGTTGAATATGAAACGTTACAAACAAACTACAAATGGGGTAGGAAATTTACGGTTACCGAGATGTTGCACGGATGTTCGTTGAGCTTTACGACAAATGTCACACAGTGTTCACAGTACGTTACAAAAACACCACTGTGACGTGATTTTGATCAGCGGGCGCTAAGATTCTGTTTAACGAGGATGTGAAAAGAAGTGATTCGATAGCTGATCATAAATTGAAACAGTCCGATTCTCAGGCAGAGGAAAGCACTGAGATCGAAATCGCTAGTTATTTGAAGAATTGGGCCTACCATCTATTCGACCAGAATATTCTAACCGAGAGTACGTTTACAAGATCTTTACTGTTTATGTATTACTTCACGCAATTATCATTCAGTTGACGAGCCCTTCCGAACATATCTGATTGACAATCTCATTTTGTTCTCGAGAAAAATCGACATTTGGTTCACGACGCGAAATTGACGCTCAGAATCTGGCTTTCGGCGACAAAGTGTGTTTATCATGATAGGTAGAAATACTAGCAGTATCAGGGTAGTATAGTAGGCTCGCGTCAACCCCAAAAACGTGGCGGCTGGTTGTTACTCGGTGCTATCTTACACTGATAACACTCGAATCGATTAGTGGTTATTACACGTGATGGGCCTGCGATTACGTACCACAAGTTCGAACGTCGAGAGGAAATATTCATCGAGTCGCTAGATATCACATCACAACCACGTATCGGATCTTCTTCTGGTCAGATCATCAGCGTTGTTCTTTGTCTGATACTCGAGCCATCAGATATTGATCAGCGTTGTGTTACCGCTTCGCGACGATCGTGAGCGCACTGATCAACAGTGAGCATTGCCTCGACGTCGTATAAAACGACGCGTTGTACGAGGTCGAAGCTCCCCCACTGTAGAACTTCCAATTGCAGAGAGAGTCGGCTGTATGGAACTTTTATTGGATTTGTTGCTAATATTAGATCGGCTTGAATATAACTTTATTTGTCACTAAATATAACAAGGAAGAATATCTGGCCACGAACTGTCGTTCAAAGTTTTCAGTTAACACTCCGTCTTAATATTAAAACAAAATGTCGATGGCTTTCCTCGCAGCTTTAATATATATTACCAAGGACCCATACGACGGAGTGTTTAGATTCGTAACGTGTGCATGTAAGTCAACATAACAATATCTTCGAAGGTTTGTTTTCATACTCATTTTATTTACGAGGCAGAAACTGTAACCGTTCGAGGGAGTTCCGCTCAAAAACTGAAAACCAAGAGATTTCGTTTAAACTTTGTAGATATGTAGTGATTTATCGTCTAGGCATGCTGCAAAAATTTTGGAATTTTTAGAAATCTCGTTTATGAGGAAAATCAATAAAAAATTAACAGGTAGTCTTACGGGAAAATCGAACTATTGGGAATATTTTGAATAATTTCCATATTTCTTACGGAGAAATTTGTTTGAAATTTGGTGAGATCGTGGTTTGGGACTTTGTGATATTACCTTCCAAAGAATCCCGCACCATTAACGTGGGAAAAATTGTGACCGTGGATTTCTTGAAACCGTGGAGTTTTTAATCGAAAAGGTCCTCTGGAAAAAAAGTCCGAAAATAACATGATTCCGAGTTATAGCTCTGTTAAGATAAACAAAGTACGTCTATGTAGGGGTCATAGGGCGAGCGCTGAGTGAAAAATAAAGGCAGTTGTCGCCAACACGGAGAAGAAAAGTCAGCTGATATAACTAACATAAGTGTTAGCTGTTCCAGCTAATTCTAGTTGCTCTTATGTGGACAGCAATTTTATTAGTTATTTCTGCCAACTAGTTTCAGCTAGGTGTTGATAGCTATGCCAGCTGAAATAGTTAGCTATCCCAGTTGAAAAAGTTAGCTACGGCAGCTAAGATTTATCAACCAATCGTGTCGTAGTTGATTTATAGATTATTAAAAATTTAATCGAACTTTTATGTTGTTGAAACCAAATTTAATTTCATCTGCCCACAAAGTAGCTTTACGCACGCAAAATCACTTAACTTCGAATAACCACGCACCGTCCATCACGCGCACGTATTTTTCGTACAGTAGCCCGTCTATCTGTTTTCCAATCTGCGCTGAATTACACCTCAAAATTAAATTTTCCTCACTGTATGACTTACTAATATTCGTTGATCCAATCAATATTCTACCGACGATTTCGAATTTATATCTTAGAAGGAAAAATTTTTAACACGATTTTGACACATCCGACTGATCTGACGCCATGACCGGAACCTCCCACTGGGTTCTCGCGCACGGATTTGCTCATTCTTAGCTGCAGTAGCTAAACATTGCAGCTAATACTTATTAGTGGACGGAACAAGTGGATACTAGCCAGTATCGAGAATAATTTGTTGTATCAGCTAAAACATTAGCACAATCAGCTAATTGATTTCAGCCAACGTAAATTTGCTGTTTTTGCTAAATCTTTTTTTTCCGTTTAGGCTTACACTACATTCGCATCTTGACAGGGCTATAACTCGGAAACCTGACATTTTCGGATTTTTTTCCAAAGGACCTCTTCGATTCGGAACGTCTCAAATAGTTCCAAAAAAATCCACGGTCATTGGTCGAAGCATTTAAAAAAAAGGTTCCAAGTCGATCGGCGATGGTAATTGGGCATGGCTTTTCGATTTCGGACGGATTCGGCCAAAAGTCTATTTTCAACGTCGATTCAAGCTTTTCTCAAGCAAACGTCGTTTTTCTCAAGCAAACAGAAAATCCGAGTGCGAATTTATTTTTGCATTCTGTACTGCAAATTTATATCAAAGTACGTGAATTCTTTTAGCTTAAATATTCTCATGACTCCAAATGACAATCACAGTCTACTTGACAGTGATAAATAGTTGGCTTGAATCTTATTCTTGTTCGAACGGAGCTTTGTCGTAGGAAATTAACACGTGATTCATTTTGGCAGTGTTCAATTCTTTTCATCGAAGTTGTAATATCACACGATACTTTCTGTCCGAAGTGCACCGAAAGATAGCTTTTGACTGCATACAATTATCGAGACATCAATATAAGTATTAAACTTTAATACTTGAATAATGCAAGAATTGAAAATGTGGGATGGTGGTGTGAGAGAAAGGGTGGGACGTAGAGGGCGGGGGTGGTAGGCGGCCCCCCCCCCGCAGAAAAGAAAATGAAATGAAAAAAAACAAAAAAAAAAATGTGAAATATTCAGTTAAATGATATTTATTTTTGTAAAATAATTTCTCACTGTCGGTACAGAGAATTGTCGTTTGTGAAAAAATACGAGAGATCGCGTTTGCTGCTTACGCGTTTTAATCATTTGTAAAGTGGATGGCGTGGTTATCGCTTGGTACGTTACCCTTAAATGTCACATGGGGTCCCGAAGAGCCCAGCGTTGTTTTGAAGGAATATTCGAGTATGCTGTACGCGGAATCGGGATCTGTAGTGCCATCCAGTAGTAGTTAAGGTTTCTAACTACTGGTTGGGGCAGATAGAATTGGTCAGTAGGGCATTGGCTGTTGCAGAGAGCGAACTACAGTGAGGGTGGGGTCCAGAATACCCCAGTGTGACGGTTGCATTGATCGTACTACACATTTTCCCCGGAATTTTTGGACCTTTTTTAAATCGCAGATTGAGTATTAAGTCGTAAATATCAGAACTACAGTGAAACATTTTTTCTCTTCGAAATAGTAAATAATATTTTCTTGTCAACAATAGTGAATAAAATGGCTTACAATTTGCGTAGCCGTGGCGTTCGAGAGGAATTGCTCGAAGACGATGCCCGTAAAGAAGTTATTGATGCAGCGTCTTCGCAAGAAGAAGATAATGTAGAAGAAGAAGAAAACACCCTAAGATTATCTGTCCTTCGTGCAGAAAACCAACGTGCGATACGCATCGTCTATACTTGTGCATTGGCTGTGCAAAGGGGGGAATAAACTATCTCATATTTTTCAAAAGAATTTTCTTCACATTGCTACAATGCTATCTAATCGAAATTTGTATTGGTATTACTTTTTTTGTAACTTTTTATTACGTTACGCCAGGATTGGTGTTCGAGTTTCACCACAGTTTATCCTCAGTTTGTCGTCAAAATGAATACCTTTTTTGAAAAAACCACTGATTTTTATTTTACTTTACAGAGTACTATTTTATACGTCCATTCTTAGAAGTTTTTTTCAATAATATTGAAAATTGAACAGGTTACGCATTTTTTCCGGAATAACCGTGAAAATTACGTTTTCTGCGTCATTTATATTTTTTTTCAGGCGTCAGAAATAACGTTTGGCTTAAGATATCATACGATCGCTTGAAAAAGACGTTAAACGGTACGCAAAAAAATGTTGAATTGAAAAGATCAGCTAACACGATTTTTACAGCAATCCAGGACGTTGGAGTCCAAAATACCTCACGCGATAATTTCCTTACCAACTGAAAGTTCGGCAGCGCCGGTTCGTGAGAGGAAAGTAGTACGTGTACGCTAATCAATTGGATCGATATTAATGAAACATTTATAGCTTATGCATACAGGGGGACCAAAAATGGCACCGACAAAAAATAGCGGCGGCCGAGGGTGTCGGTACAAGCATTTTGAGACGGGGAACTCGTGACCGCCGATGACGCGCCAGAGGGCGTCAAAGTTTCGGGTGCAGGGGTAGGCACTCGTTCTACTTCACGTAACGAAAATGTGTACCGACACCCTCGACCACCCCAATTTTTTTGTCGCTGCTATTTTTGGTTACCCGGTATATACTCTACACTGAAATGAAAACGTAAAAAATTTCGTGGGCAGAAGTTTCGGAAACAAAGATCATTGAGACAAGATTTACGATCGATTTCGAAGCTTGAAATCTCTTCATTTCCGTCGAATTTCGTGAAATTTCGCGCAAATCTTTAAAACAGAACATTCCAACTAATGAATCTGCAAAACGCGTTCAAACGTGAAGCTCCACTCTCCAGCTGTGAACCTAGCGCTGAACCTAGATCTAATCATAGCGGTAGTTCGAGTGTCACTTTTATCGCGGCAAATTATTTACATCTCAATTTTAACGTCAAATAATAAAGCCAAGTTCGTCAATTGACGTTACGATGCGTATACATGTCATGGAAAAAAGTTTGATTTATGTTATAGTTGTATTACAGAGCGTTTCGTTCGTATAATTGTCCTACGATGACGTTAAATCGAAATCTGTTATTTACAAATGTGCCTCGTATGCTAGAAATCACGAAAACAGCATTATTCATCTTTCGATAAAATCTACCAATAACAATGTGTCGTGCTGAGTGAAAACATTTCATAAATGCGATACGTGATTGCTAATCGAACGTTAATAATGTAGTACGTCGGGCGCACGGTATGCTATCTTCTCGTCAGCATTTCATCATTTCCATATTATCTCATTTCAGCTGCAGCTTATACGCTTGGCAGACTTAGAAACGAACGAGTTCCGCGCGCGTTAGCGAAATATTAACACGATAAGATAAATACATATTCATTTTGGAATATATTTCAAAGAACGCAATATCACTCATCGATCTGACATTGAACATGAACGTGAACTCATCGCAAATGTGTCGTAATTCGTTATTGTTGATTTCATTTTAAACGTCATAGACCAGGCAACAGAGAATTGAAATGTGCACTAAATTACACCGGTGATTTTTCTTTCATCTGATATAGTACCGCTAACTGAGTATAAAATAATTTTTGACTCAGTTCAAATCATTTCATACTCAGTTTGTAATTATTACAAGATGCGGACAAATTCCGATTGTGCGTAATGCGCCTTCTCGAAAAAACGTTATCGGCTGATATATCGGTAACTATGCTATTGAGGGCGAAACACATGATAACCATTATTGTAGAGAACAAAATTATCCATCTTTTGTTTTGGATAAAGATGTTGATAAAATGCACCGTTTTGCTAAAAGTCACGTAAAACTTGGGAATTATGGCTCATTCAATGGACAGGTTTTCCCGTTTCCGTCGATAATTCTTCTAATAATCGATTAAACAATAAAATGCTTTCAACAACTTCCGAAGATCAATCAATTTACTATAACTTTTAATTGAAATTTTTTCTTCTAATATTCATACCTTCAAAGGTATAACGCGTTAATTGTCATAATGCGCTGTCACCGGGCGGGCGACGCGTTTCTCATATACCTATCGAATTAAGGGCAGGGCCGACGGGCCGTGGTCTGGGGCCCCACATTTTGGGAGGCACCACAAGATGACGAAAGAAAAAAAAACATGTTGCGCGAATTAGATTCTGTCGATAGGTATGATTGCAGTATTTGCAGCACGAAAATCTCAGAAATAGTTGTTCCAGTAGTATCATTTCATTACAGACATTGATATATTGTAAGCGTGTATGAAATGTAGAAAGTATTCATTACAGTATTACCGATGAAATGCGACATCTGATTATACGTATAATAGGGTGTTTTTATTTTCACGACTTTTCTTTTAATTTTCCGTCCCAACTGAAAATTTTGTTGGAAATGTGCGAAAAGAAACTCCTCAGAGCGTGGAAAGATTTCCCATTTAAAACACCCGTAAACTTTGATCTTTTTTCTTCAAATGACTATAACTCAGCGGCATTTCACGCTATGATATTATACCAGAGCACGATTTACTCCGGATTAAATGCTCTAGAAAAGAGCTTATTGCGATGTAGCTGTGATCTGCACTTGTAAGATTGTCCGGATCAGTAAAACTGATTTTTGTATAAAATTCTTGTTTTTTTTTGACGTTGTTTCATAAATGACTCGAGCTACATAAAAAACGTAATGTACAAACGTGTAGGAAATTAAATTTGCTACAAAAATGGTCTAGTAAACTGAATTGCTACGATTAATATTTCTTGAGATATAGAGCGCTGACTTTTTCGTAGTATGAATTTTCTCATAAAAAGCTTGACTCGATATTCTTAA
Source organism: Arge pagana (assembly GCA_963969455.1). Classification (NCBI taxonomy): domain Eukaryota; kingdom Metazoa; phylum Arthropoda; class Insecta; order Hymenoptera; family Argidae; genus Arge; species Arge pagana. The sequence goes on along the minus strand of OZ018314.1, from coordinate 8,538,306 downwards.
GAATATCATATTACGAAAAAGTCAACGCTCCATACCTCGAGAAATATTAATCTTGGCAATGCAGTTTACGGGATCTTTTTTGTAGTAAATTAAATTGTTCATAAGTTTGTCGCTTCATTTTTCACGTTAATTCGCTCATTTACGAAATAACATAAAAGAAAACAAAAATTTTATTAAAAAATCGCAATCTTACAAGTGTAGAGTACAGCTATGCCGCGATGAGCAGTTTTGTAGAGCATTAAATCTTGTGTAAATCGCCATCACAGCGTAAAATGCCGCTGAGTTGTAGTCATTCGAAGAAAAAAATCAAAGTTGACCTGTATTTTAATAAAGGAAATCTTTTCATACTCTAGGAAGGTGCCTAACGTTAATATTGAGAGCTCAAATTTTCAGGGAGTTTCGTTTTGGAAATTTGCAAGAAAATTTTCAGTTGGGCCTGAAAAATAGAAAGATAGTCGTGGAAATAAACGCACCCTAATACATGTATAACTAACGATAAGGTTGAAGGAAAAAGTATAAATATTTTTTCCAATGAATTGTAAATAATTATGGCTTCAAAAAGGGGTCCCCACGCGTATCTCGGCCCGCGTTCTGAACCCGACCCTGCTAATTGCTTCCTTTATCCTCTACTATTTGAGTTATAACGTATTCAAGCTTGCAGTATCGGATGCAAGTTTAAGGTCATTAATGACGGAGCGAGCACAGTATAATTATAAAAATTCAACAATTAAATTCAAAATAATACCAATAATATTGATATATTTGAGACCAAAAAATATATTTTGTTACCTGCGACGGCAGAGAATTTTTTTGAAATTAATATGATTATTCATGCAATTGAGAAATATTCAATACTTCGAATGGCGTCTGCCTCGTGAAGTAAGTATTAGTCATGATCTCAAGGCATGATGAAAAGAAAGATTAGGAAACGGTAATACTCGTAGAAAGGGTGTTGGAAATTTATCATTATGTGAAAACAATATGAGAAAATGAATCATCATTTAGATCAGGAAACGGGAATATTTATTGAAAAGGTATTAGAAATTGATTATCATCGATTACCGTGTACAAACAGTACGTAATAATAAATCATTATGCATACTAAGTCTTAAAAAGGTATTGTAAATTTATTATCAAATAAATCATTATTTATTTGTATCTACTGTTTTCACGTGATAACGAATCTCTCATCTCTTTTCAACAAGTATTCCCGTTTCCTAATCTTTCTTTTCATTATGCGGTATGATTTTGATCAATAATTACCGAATAATGAAGACGAAATTCGGAGTATCGAATATTTTTCAATTTCATGCAGTATAATATCAATTTCGAACAAACTCGTTACGATCACAGGTAAAGAAATACAGTTTTTAGTCTGAAATATATCGATGTTATTGATTTTGTTTCAAATTTGATTGTTCAATTTACATCGTTGCACTGTGCCCACTCCGTCATTAATAACCTTACATCCGGCAAACATCGAATGCGTTATAACTCGAATAGTAGAGGAGGATGAAAGAAACGGTTGGGTATTACGCGAAACCTCGCGAGACATTTATCGGGGCAGCGCGGTGTCATCCGCCGCGCATTACGACAATTAATGCGTTACAGCTCTTAAGGTATGAGTTTTAGAAGGAAAAATTTCGAGTAAAAGTAATGATAAATTGATTATTCTTTCAGAGTTGTTCGAAATCTTTTATTATGTAATCAGTTATTAGAAGAGTTATCGACCGAAATAAATAAACCTGTTCATTAAATGACCCATGCATCGCAAACGGTAGGTTTTATGAAAAACATTATGGGAAATAAATAATCGGGAATTTCATTTTCTACAATTATGATATTCAAGATTTTTGGTGCAAGGTGCATAGTTAGCGAGATATCGGCCGATATCGTTTTTTCAAGATGGCGCATTACGCACAATCGGAATTTGTCCGCATTATGTAATTTATGCTCACTCGGTAAGTGATACTACATCGGATGAAAAAAAATCGCTGGTGGTATTAGGTGTTTAAATCACAAGAATGCAGAATTTCCTGTTGCCTGGCCTATCACCAGTGATGAAGAAAAATCGATTTCATCGATTTTTCCGAGTGTTTTCGATACAGGAATAGTTATATGTAATTATCAAAGCAACGTGATGAATTCATTCGTTGTTTCATCGCGTATATGAAAGAAAATATAATTATCCTGTCGCATAAAAGGATATATTTCTTGTCAGGTGGAGAAGATTGCTCATATTTCCTTATTTTCATTTATTCAGAAAATGTTTTATTGCTCGTTGTTTTTATGAGACTCAATAATAATACGGTAATCCGTTACTCCGGGTAGGACGTTGCAATTTACGATCGAAAATTTTATTGAAGCTCGATCAACGTGAAATTCTCCGATTTTCGGTTGAAACGATAAAAAATTCATGTGACGACGAACCAATGAAATATAAAATACAGATGCACCAACATTTATTCGCATCATGAGATATTGTTCTTGTATTAAATTCGAGGTCTACGTCTGTAAAACAAGTGGAAAATTAGTTCTCGGTTAATATACCAACGTTCTCTTATTTGACGATAAATTTTGAATTCGAGTTGGATTGAAAAATCATCAGTAACCGAAATGGACTCGATTTGTTGTTAGGGTGCGCTACGTATTTTTCTATTCGATCGGACACCCATTGTCCGAATTTAGATATAACTCGTAACACAATTGCACGCCTGAGACCAGTCAAGCCATCTTGCTGCCCAAAGCTCGGGTTGCTCGTATCCAGGCGCTTCCACGTTAATATGAATATGTTGTTACATCGCTACGCGTAATTTTAGGACACAATCGGAAAATCACGTTGTACTTGAATAATTTGTTTCAATGCATATGGTATATTGCGATATTCCACGCACGATAAATATATTCGCGGTGTACTTTGTCGATTCGATTCGTTTCGTAAAATCTAGATTGGGAAACCTCTTTAATTTAACATCAATAATTTAACCTCTTTAATTTAACATGCAAAAGAAATACGGAAAAATACTTACTTGTCTTCAACGATTTTTGATACAAAGGGAGAAGACTATACGGAATTCGGTGCTGATTTGACTCATCCTTTTTGTCAAGTGCCAATGGAGTATCAAGCCAATGGAACAGGAGTTGTGACACACACAAGTCATCGCGTGCCATGCGAGCAACATTTTCACCACGGTATGCTCTGCGAATAATTTCTTTTTTTCGCAGCTGCTCGAGCATTTGGAGAATTTTTCACGACGATCAGTCAAGTTACTAATATTATCATTTAGCTACGAGGCTTTATGCCTCGTGGAGCTTTATACGCGGAGCTTCGGCGTGTTTCCCCCAAAAAAGTCAAAGAATGACTTCGTTGCGCCACTTCATTTTTTCACCTCGAATTCAGATATAATGGCTCCCCGTCACGAAAGTCCGTTATTAACGAAGCTCATCTGTTCGGGAAAAAAATATTTGAATTTGAATAGTCCTCCGCTGGCGTGTGTTGACGTTGCTGGCCGGTATGTTTGCAGCGTGCCTACGGCGACCACGGGCAAAGAGTCGCGTCGGCGTATCGAATCGCGAAGAAAAACGCAGCTCTGTTTCTTTTGTCGAAATGTCATGTAGACCGAATCGAAGATTCCATAAGTGGTGGATATACAACTTTGGAACAAAGACGGCTGCGGAAACGAAAGCAATTACGGTGAAAGGCGACTTCAACGAAATAATTACTCCTACGTTTCTTCAGATTTGAGTACACCGTGGAAGGAAAGAGCGTCGAATTATGAAATTACAAGCGTCTGCGACTTAATTTTTTGAGAAGCGTTACTGCTTGTAAAAGTGGTCCCGAACGTGATCTAACGTGACTATCTACGGAGGTAATACACCGCGTCATATTCAGGAAATAAATAGACAAATACGCGCAAGAATAACTAGATAGATGAATTGAATTATCCTTGTGCGCTGCATGCTTGTCAATTATTCTTAAAATTAATCGCCGGATGCGCCAATGACGTATCTTTGTCTCGATAAAATTAGTCGGTGTTAAGTCGAGTAGAACCACTTTATCTCTTTTCAAATATTTCACCTCTCTACGTGGAGAAAAAAATAGGTAGAGTTCCTATTTTCACATAGAGAAAATTCCTATGTTAACATAGAAAAAAATTACAGCTCCGGCAATAAAATATTCTTATTCATCGAGTAAATTTTCTTCTGGATGAAAGAATTGAACGAATAAAACGAGTATTTTAAATTTTGTCCACGTTTTTCAGGCGAAGCAGCCGCAAAAATTGTTTTAAAAAATCGAAAAATAGATTCAGCAGGAAGCTGTAAAAAAAACAAATTTTATGTATGAAAACATCCTTGGAATAATTCCTTGAATACTAAATGAAGTAAAACAGTAAATTGTCGAACATCACCGCAAAAAATTGAAAAAATTCCCAAAAAAGTTTTTCAAGTACTCGAACCATCTGGATTTTTTTTCAGGTTTTTCAAGATCTCGATAGAAATAGGTGGCTGAGTTTATAGAGAAATGCTTCGTAGGTATTATACCTGTGTTACAGAGTGGGATTGTTCCATTGTCACATAGGGGAAACCTATGAAATATGTGAGATGTGTCTATAAAAAATAGGTGTAATTATCGTGTTGACATAGTAAACATCCCTATGCTAAGATCGGAATTTCGCCAATGTAAAAATAGGAACGATACCTATTTTTTTCTTCTCCGTGTAGCATTTGTTCGGAGTGTGCGTACATGAACGTGAGTACTGCGATATTTTGTCGATGGTAATACCAACTGTTCCCACGATCATCGGTGATCCGATCACCGAGGACATTCTCAAAATACGTTTTTCTATTTTTAGTGTCGAAATATGTCTCAAATGTGCACTAATGCTTTAAATTCGCGAGGATTTGGATAAAAACGGCCTGCAAGCAGACGTCAGTATCTTGCAATTATGAATTCACGAACTCCGCGACGATATGTCATGCGAAATAAGAATACGCGGCTCGCCTACATATACGCGCACCATGCGCAATTCGAACGTCAGCACCGCGCGTCACCGCGGATCCTATTACAATTTCGATTTTGGCCAAAGACGCCGATGGACTCGCAATTGATTGCGGCTCGAATAATACGGCTCGCCGTTTGTTGTTGCTCGCGTCTGTAATTATCCTTTTTGTCGCCCACCTGCGTATCAATTACCTCGACCGTAATTAACTGTTGTATAATTGACGTCTGTCGAACCGATTTGCTCGACAGATAAATCACTTACGAATCGATATACGCTGACGCATTTCGTTTGATCTGACCTTCCGCTAGGTTATCCTTCGCTCCGAAAAACAAGATTGGCGTTCACCACGACACTCCCGTCGCTTCCTGGCAGGATCGTTACGCAACCAGACGATTTCGGTCTTATAAATGGCACAAACTCCCTTCGCACTCTACACCCTAGGTACGTGCAATATCATAGTCGACTCCGCATCATCGGAAGTATCCCAATTTTTCTGTTCCTCGCCGCATTTCGTCGCGAAGATTTTCATTGAAATTGGGCTTTAAATCACAGGAATCTTGGAACATCGAGTTGATCCGGATCTGATTACCTTATTTCATCCGATCACTCCCGTAAACAATGTGAAAAATTACGAATTAGTTCGTTCATTTTTACTGTAGCGTATTTCGTGTTTAATTTAATTTGTGGAACGGCGTTCCTCATCGCAGGTTACACTCCAGAAAAATGTGTAAAATTTGACTCGACCATCACGACACTTTTGCTATAGTACGTTACAGCCATGCATGTAGTGCAGTGCAGTTATACGTGTATCTACAACCGTGTGTCAATGTACAGGTATATTATATTACTGCGGTATATACGCACTGTCCTAAAACGGCGGACTATTCTACAATTTGACTTTTTTCGCAAAATGTGTTGCTAGTTCGGTTGTTCGTCGTTTATTTTTCGACGTTCGATCGAATTTTTTTTTTAATGCTGAATTTCCACGCATGCGCAGTTTCAACCGCATGAATGAATTTGATCGAACATCGAAGAACAAACGACGAATAAAGAAACTAGTAAAAAATGTTGCCATTCGACGATGGTTGTATAGACGTGCGACATGGACGTAACGAGAATGTAAAGAAAATGACGTATGTTGCAACTAACCGAGAGAACAAATCGTAACACAGCGACCTGCGTGAAACATCAAACGGATGTTTCCGAAGGCGTTCGATTCCGAAAATATGCGCCTCGCGTAAAATTAAAGATAATTATTTGGTGGAAATCCGCTGGTTTGAAATTGTCTAAAAATCGTTTGTTTTTTTCTCGTTATTTCGAGAGTTAGTCTTTCGAGAATATACTGTCGAGTTGTTCTAACCATATTGATGGTATTTCAGCAATTGAAAGTGAATGTTGCCATAATTTTATACCGCAATAGTTATTCAAATGTGCCTAAAGATTGCAGTGCTACAGTGACTTGGACTAAAGATGCAGCAACAAAGACACGAGCAAGAATCGCGAGAGGAAAAAAGAAATTACAAGGACGATACTGCGGTAAACTTCCGGGTGAACCAACATTGTGGAAACATCCGTACTTAAAATTGTATACTCGAAACTACTTTCTGCTGCATGCCGTTGTAAAATGAAAAACTATTCAACCGATCAACTTGAAATATTTACTTGTTATTTGGAACACCGGTGGCTATGGCGGGGAGTGGAATCCATTCTTTTTCTCAAGAAAACTCGTATTTATTACAAGGAAAAACTGAAAAAAAACCTGTCCTTGGAATTCAAATTTCAAAAGTCAATGTTCAATTGTCAGGCAGATCCCATTACAGCGCTATTTTTTCCTAGATAATGGGACCATTAAGGTTTAAAAAACAATTTTTTTGTATGCAATACGAGTATCATAGTATACCTGAAAACTTTAAAAATCGTGGTTTATTATTTTAACGTTGAAACAAAATCTTAAAAATACTTCAATTTTTCGGGCGCCTGATCACGCCTCAACCGAATGGACACCGAATGAACTCGACCGTGCAGTATTCCAAAATTAGCAAACATTGAAGAAAATATGGAGAGCTGCTCGTTCCGTTTCTGCATAGCGGAATTCGCGATATTGCAGTGACCCTGAGTGAGGAGGTGTCTCGTCGATGCGTGGACCCCGAAGCGCAGTTCATTCGCAATTCGGGGTTTCCCCTCGAAATGTCCAGTCTGCAATGCGCTTCAACGTCTGATCGTCGTCGATTTTCGCCGACAAAACGGTTTTATTCGAATATCATCGGCGTTCTTCGGCGTGGCGAAGGAGATGTACGAGTTATAGACGCAACAAATATCCCCGCTGACACAACAAATTGCGTCGCTGTCTAACTAACAAGGAAACCCCTCCAACCCGAACTCGCCGATGTTCATGATCGTGATATATGTTGTGGGTATCGGAAAATCAGAGAACGTGTTTCTCTATAAGCGTTGAGAAGCACGTTGCGGGGGTGCAACCCACCCTCAAATTTCACTCTTGAAAAGGCTTTTTTTGATATATCTTCGCTTCTATTTGATATTTTGCGACGAAACCACTTGGAAAATGTTCTGTGCGATGATCCAAAGTTACTAGACATCGTTATGGCCGTGGGGGTGCAACCCCTGTTCTTCATATTGGAAAAGCCAACTCTATTATTAGTATTATCATTATCCTAGTAATTGGGATATTTTTTGGTTTGTAGTGCGAATAACTATGTTTATGATATATTTATAGAGCAGATGTATTTGGTTTTTTCAAAGTAATCTGCTCACAGGTTTCATTTTCAATTTATTTCTTTAGTAGATCAACAAGATTAAAGATTTACGAAGTAATTGTTTGAGAATTTTTATAATATATCAAAAATAAGATACATCTCGCCCATTTTACGTGAATTTGATAGAGAATATTCTCATCTTTTCACGGGAATAATCGTATTTATCGATACTGAGAGTTACCCAAAGCCGATTTTACGCGAATTAGTAATTTTGTCCAAGTATTTTATTTTATCCACGAAAATATTAATTTTTTTAATTTTTCAAGTTAAAACTAGAATTTTTGCTCCGAAAATATTCGCGAAAAATGTGTTTTTTCCAATATAAAGGATAGAGGTTGCAACCCCCACGGCTATAACGATGTCCAGCTACTTCGGATCACCTCATAGAGCATTTTCCAAGCGGTTTCGTCGCGAATTATCAATTAGAAGCAGAAATATATCGAAGAAGACTTTTCAGAAGTGAACCCTGAGGGCGGATTTCAGCGTGCTCCAAACGTGCTTCTCGGCAGTTGTAGAAAAACACGTGACTGTTATTTTCCGATCCCCTGCAACATATACCACGATCATTAAAATCGGGGAGTCCAGGTTGGGGAGGTGTTTTCTTGCGAGCGTTCGGTTCTATCGCGCTGATCAATGTCCTTCCATTTAATTTCGTCGGTCACATTTATTCCGGTTTTCCGATTCCACCGGCAAATTCGAGCCCTAATTGGGACCTTGAATTCGTAGTCGTTCCCGAGATTCGATCGGGCCTGGTTAATTCTCCGCAGAAGAGGTACGGAACGAGGGCGACCGAAAGGAGAAATCCAAGTCTTCCCCGACGGCGAACGGCCAGATTCCGTTGATTTAATATCCGAAGATCTGAGAGACTATTTATAGCACTGTACCGGGCTGCGTTATTTTTCCAGGTCCACCACTACTACGACGGCCGCAACCACCGAGACCGCATCGTTACTCGATCTCCGTTGTGTCGTTGATGATGTCGCGCCGTGGCGCCTTCGGCGCTTCGTTTGTTTCGTCCGGCGAGGCTATACGCGCCGGTGTAGACAGACGCCACGAGGTGACGAGATCATCTTGATGCGCGCCAGCCGACGAGACGAGCGTCGAGACGCCAGAGACCAACCGAGACGACCGAGACAACCGAGACAACCCCGAGTCGCGAGATGCCAGAGACCGAGCCGAGAGGCTGAGACGGACGCGATCGGACGAATAGATCCTCGCGGCGCGCCGAGAAGAGCCGCGGACGTTGGAGCCAGACCGGCTGCCCGAATTCGTTCGCTCATAAATACTTGCCAACTAAGTATCGGACTTTTTCCCCGTCGACGAGTTTCAATTCGAACAGCGACGCGCGTTGCCGGAGAAACGATCGCAGCTTTGCGAGAAGGAAACGACAAACAATGGCGATTTCGAGGGAGGTGGATATGATCGTGCGTTCGACTCGGACTACAAAGCTAAACGGAGTTTGGCATTCTTCTCAGCCGAGTAACAAAAATTAGATGATACGTCTGGCCACGTCTGAAACGAATGAAAAATATTGATCGTTACTGTAGATTTTGTTTTCTCGAACGAAAGAGGTTCGAATTCGATCGATTGTTGTTTGGGAGATTTGGAGACTTCGTTCGCCTTTTTTGTTGTTGAACTGTTGACGATTGATAGGTACGTTATCAACGCGATTATCGACGATGCGTGTCGAAATGTGGATTGTAAAAGATGACTCGATAGTCCTCGAACTGATGAAGATTGTTACGACTGACGCGCAATCGTGGTAACGAAGTATCTTGGAAAAAGTTACATCCAAAACTTCAACAAACCTTAACCAGTCATCGAAACGATGATGAGAAAACTGAAAAATAGGCTCCAAATATGATCAAAAGGTCGAAGAAATCAGAAATAGCTGGTAAACAGGATGACAAAAACAAAAAACTTCGAAAAAGTCTGCAAAAAATGGGAAAAAACTCAACGAGGAACGAAGAAATCAGAGACAGATGGAAAAAATAACAAAAAAACACGTTAGGTTTTGCAATTAATTTCATTCGAGTTAGATTTATTACACGTGAGATTGATTTCCTGGTAATCGTCTGAAAAGATTTTGCTGCAACCCGATTTTATCGTAGTTTACCACATTTTTCTTCGATTTACTTACAATCATGTTTTTTTACTAACGTCGTTCTCTCACTTTTAGAATAACAATTTCCCGGTACTTTTCACGGAAACCAAGCCGTTGAGAGAGATTTTTCCAGGTACAGGAATTTCATTCCCGGAACAATTCGAGGGTTCCGAGTTCGGTCGGTCGGAAAATATACGAAAACAGATAATTATTGTAAAGTGTAAATCGCTTCGCTCGTAATACTTGACAAACATACTATCATATCTACGGTAAAAACTTACTTATCTACCCGCATCAGTGATACAACGCAGTGTATTTTGAAAATTTTGAAACACGAAACTTGAAACAAAAATTGAGTTGCACACCTCGACCGAAACGAAAGAGTTTTCTGAAGGTCGTGAGTCCTTTCTCTCGCTGGACGGAATATACGCGTAATATAATGAAAAAAAAAACTGCTGGTAGGTATGCATTTGAAATTCCTGGACACGAGACAAGACACGTAATTCCGGGACAATCCTGGCTATCTGGCAAGCCTGGGTTAGGCCAATGTCCTATTGTTCGGGACAAATCACCAACGATTGATTTTTACTTACAGTGTTTTTCAAAGTATTAGAGTCACTGTCGTGATGAATATTTTGACTTATTACGCACACCTTCAACTTTACTTTTATCGTAGGATATCATTTGTAATATTTTTCCGGCTGCCCGTCCGGGGCTACTTACAATGTCGGCCGTTATTATTTAGAGGACATTTACGCATACGTATATCTATCAGCTGATCAGAGTAACCCACAGAAACCGTTGAAATGAATATTTTTTACGTGTTACAAGTAACGCTATATCGTGCACCGGTTCTAGAGAATTTTGACATTGGTCCGCGTTACTTTCAACGTAGAACTGTGTTACTATATCACTAAACCCGGAATGTGTAGAAATAACACTAATTTTATGTTAAAAAATCCGTTAACACACATTTTTATGTTACATTTGACGGAAAGTTATCTAATGTGTAAATTATACTGAAATATAATCAAATATCAAGAACAGCAGAATCAAATTATCGTCGTGGACGACGAAAGCAATGAAAGTATATCGAATGATCGCTCGTGAGAGGAGATTAAAATGAACTGTAAAATGTTCGAAAGCATCGTCGGAATTATTGCAATATTCCCCATTTGAAATATCAATTCGCGCATGGTGAAAAAATGATGAAATTTTGTGAGAGCGATATCGATCTTACCGATATGTGGAAGCAAAGCAATGATTAACGAGCCACAGTGCAAAGATTTCGCCGACTGGTACTCGTGCTATCGCCGATTGCCGTTGCACGATGGTATTTGCACGAATGAAGCATCGAAGGCTTGGAGTTGTTCGGTTGTTTCGACATCTCGCATCCCTTTGGCCTGCTGACAGCTCGGAACAACCCGAATGCCAGCGAGGCGATCGATTTGCATGAAATATTCATAGCGGCACATAAACCATACGCGTTGACAGTCACTTATGAAAATGAATTTAGTTATTGAAAATTTATATGTTAAATATAACTCCGCAACGATTTATTACTAATTTCGAACGATGGTCGGCCGAAGTTTATTTATTAGTATTGGACCGCCCACGCTGGCAATATCGCTCAACGCGCTTTTTCACATCGGCAAAGTAGACTACGATGACACGAGAACAGGTAAGAAGATCTTATTACTTCCCTATTCGCTGAGCAATATGAACATTTTCTCCAATCTTTCGAAAATCCTCAGAAAATACGAACTATTGCAATTTTTTTTGTGGAAACAATTTATTTTCTCTGAGAACAATGATTCAGAATTTTTGTTCGCATTAGGATGACGCCTCAAATTAGCGCGGCACGAGACACGCGTATTTCACTTCGTGGTCTACCAATCATCTTCGAGTGGGTGAGGGTAGTTAGAGGCTTGAAAAAACGACTGTTCTACCGATATTACAGATGCGAAGGTTTACGAGGATGTTTGTTGTTCTTTCGCGCAAAAACTATCGAACGGATTTCGATGAAACTTTACTAAATCATTGTTTAAACATCCAAACAACATGTAGGCTATAATGTCGAAGGTCTATCGGATTCGGAATGAACTGGCGAAATTTAAAAGAAATACATTTCCTGGAGAAATACTCGCGCCGTTGCATACTCGCGCTGCCGGTCTAGCCACTTTAGTGGCTTTGAGATGCGACCTATTTTGTTCTACCGACTGAACGACAATGTGTTCGACAATTTTATACTGCTCGGCCCTTGCCCGCCGGTAACGCTACTACGTTAGTCGGCTCTACACGAGCTCCTCGACTAATAAGCTCACCACGAAGCACATAATTATGTGAACATTTTTCAGACAAAAATTTACTAGTAACGCTATGCTAGATTTTTATTGTCAATTGTGATTGTTTATGCATTTCTGCAATTTAAGTAAAGTTGATTTTATAGGAAACAGAGGACCCCACACCGAATACGCCAGAAAATTTATCGGGATGAAAAATTCTATAACTTCGTGAAACGATGGTCCTTCTTATCTGGAACAAACTTTCAAGTGGAACATGGGTCTTCACGTGTGTCTTGTTTGAGTTATAGGCTTCCTAAAGTTCGAAAAACGGATCTCAAGTAACAGAACCTCCCGAATAAGAAATGTTTATAATAGCGTTAATAGTACAAACTCGTGCAAGAATAAGGGTGAAGAAAATGAAATCACTACCAATAATATCGCCAATAATAAATTTCCCCGTGTATTTCGTGCGGCGTCCTATTATGAACTTTTTAAAAATACATTTTGTAATATACACTCGATGGAATATCTTTTATAGAGATAATTTTGGGATGAAAAAGCAAAATATTTCTGACGACTGAAATTGGTGCTGGATTGCAATCCCTAGATAGGTGTCAAGTAAGTCGGAAAAAATCCTGCTATCGGACAGCTACGTCGGCGTGCGGTGGATAAACCGTTGGAGTTACACGAACAAAATATACGGTGGGATAACTTCTCTAGAAAAGATCTATAAAATAGGTATAATCATTTTTTGTCCGAGTTTAATTTGTTAGCACGAGTCAGAGTAAAAGTTAAAAAATCCCAAACAAATCTGAGGGAGGATAGCCCCAAATGAACTGAACTATTCACCGGCAAATGGGGAAAAAATCCGTGTTTTTTCTCTTGTCACTTACAATTATTTATAAAAAAAATTATCCAAACAAATTATGCTGAAAATGTTCATTCTGCAATACGGAATGCACCAGTCGTTCCTACGGGAAAAATGATGATGTAAACCTGTATTATAATTTTTGGTCACGATTCAATTTGTTAGTGTAAAATGGTAATAAGCAATTGATAATTGTTGAAACAGATAATAGATAGCAAATGAAATTCCAAAAACAGGTAACAATCGAAGTTTGCGCGCCGAAGTCACAGGTAGAAGCTAGTTTTAAATAAATTTTCTTCAACGGTAGTTCAATTTATTTCATAAGACGAATGATGCACAGCCATTTCAATTTTATTCCACCAAGATTTCAGAAAACAGATTTCTTGTTGATCAAATTATCGCCCGATTTGTTGGACCCCGTCATGCTTTGCGGTGAGCATCATAACATTCTACCGGATCATGTAAAATCAATGAAACAAAAAATCATCGTTAGCTTAATAGTCGATCTAGTGCTTGATCGAAGTTTTTGGCTTTAAATAAAAAAAAATGCCGACCTGTGATTATTTACTCGCGTATTTAAAAGAAAAAACGCCTTAGTAAATTGTTTCTAAAGCTCAGCAATTGTAGTAAAAAATCCTCCGATCAGGAACTAGCTTAACCATAATTAATGATCTTTTATTATTTCATTGAGTTCAGATGAAGCAGTAAAATGTTTTGATGATCATCGCTGAGCATGACGTGTCTAAAAAATATTGCGATAAGTTGATCAACAATGATTTTTTTTTAAATTTTGCTGACATAAAGTCGAAATGTAATATGATAACTTTGTATCATTTGTTTTAGGAAATAAATTAAACGAGTGCCGAAAAAATCATTTACGATAGTCTTTTTTTCAACTCTCCTACCTGCAACTAATAATCATATTTCTCAACTCTTTGACTACCCCTAGCTCTTCAACCTGAGCAGGTTACGATGCTGATTTATCGATATTCGTTCGTAAATAGCCATGAATAGGATAGTTGACCGGCTTGGCGCTGAAAAAATCATGTAACTTTCAGTCGACAAGACGATGAAGTTAATTCAGAGCTGTGACCAGCATGTAAGCTGGATATTCTGCATTCGTAGGAATGAAATTACTGGATAATTATAATCAGTCGTTAGCGCAGTCGACGAAGATTCCCACGTATCACGACGCGCCTCGGTATTTGTTTAAAATTCATAATACGACCAGGAAAACAACTTTTTCCATCGTAGAGGAGACCGAGAGGAGTTGGCACAGAGGTGAGCCGAAACAGCACTGATTTCGCGATAGTAAACAATTGTTTGCCAAAAATGTGTATCCGAATTCCGAATTCTGCTACGAATATCTTCTCGACGGTTGGAGTAATCGATCAAACACATCCGACCTCTTTTGTAGAGCGTTGAATTTCCTACCCAAACGTGTTATACTCATTCGACAACAATTATTTTGCAACAAGTTACACAATTATTTTTTTAAAAAAAATCTGACTTCTTCGAAATTTGATCTCGAATATCTTTCAAATTATTCGAGACATCGCTCGAACACAAGAGTGTTTTTTCGTAGAGCATTCAATTTCCTACAAAAATATGTACAGAGATCTGATGAAACGATTGATTAATAATAAGATATGGTCTTTTTTATAAGGAACGGTTTTTTTCCAAGCATAACATAAATCGCATATGACTCGAATCGACCAATATATTCATGACATTCAGCACAATAATTTTTTCTCATCGCATACTTGAAATACGAACGAGAAAGCTCTACAGCCATAAGAAATGCTCGTGGCGCTTTTGTTCGTGACATTTTCGTTTTTTGTGCCAATGTTCGTAGGAATTTATTTAGTAGAAGATATCTATTCCCCACGAAACATTTCGATAATGTGGAACTTTCGACCAGTGTACGCAGCCGCATTCGATACCGAATTCGTGTACCGAATAAGATACTTACACGTCCTGTGTGTTTCACGTCTTGCTGACTGGAAACCTTCAGCCAGACCCAGCCTCGTCCGCTCGACTAGCAGAGTGGGGGCTTTCCACTCCAATGGCCAGGTTCGGATTATGATATTTAGGCCCCAGGACCAGAGGCCAAGAGCAAATGAAAATTCCACGCTGAGTCGTTCGCGTGACCAAGTCTCGCTCGTTTCCGCCTCCTCTTTCCGTCTCACGCTGCTCGTTACGATATATTTTCATTCCCCGTATCTCGACTGTATTAGACTATCCGTACCTACCTCGCCTTAATCATCTTGTACCTCGTTCGACGCTGAATTATTCATTCAAGCGTATCCTTTGCGTTTTTGCCACCGGACAACGACGCTCTTAACGTCTCACTTGCGAGCCTCAAATTAAGATGTCAGCTGACTCGGAGCCTCCGTTTCATATCCGAATACGACCACCGCGCACCGGCGATGTCTCGTTTCCTCGAGTTGTTAATTCCCTGGTATTCCCCACGTTTTGGTCAGCACCGCGAGAGGTGGTCTCGTCTAAATGAGCACCTGTCCTGATCCCACGCACGCAGCGTGGGCCGCAGTCCGATTTCAGAATAGGGACTCGCAGCAGTGGCGCTGTCGTCGTTACGACGTACATCGCTCGTTCTTGTGAAATCCAATTACGTGGAGGCCCACGACGGACCTACTTCGCGTCATCTTTCTTCGGACGCTTCTTCGCGTGACGACCATTTCCATGCGAAAATCTCGCGCAGAAGAGAGGCGACCGCTGGGGTAGCACGGAAGAATGGAGGGGTCGCAGAGGGTTGGCAAGAAACAGAAGAGCAGCGAGAACGTTGGAGGGGGCAAAAGCCCGAATCTGTGGAACAGATCAACGATGCCATTTCTACTCTTATTAGCCACGTTTTTAGAAGAAAAGCGAACAGAATCCGGTGACCGTCTTTACTTTCCGCGCATTGAGGCGAGAACCGTGGACCGTAGAGGGTGACCACGGCCAAAGGCTACTTACTTACCAGATTTGTAGGAGTACAGAGATGTTCCCGATTCGCTCACCGCGATCCGTCGATTTGTTCTGAAATTTTGGTGGACGGATCAGTGGAACTCGAAAATCGATACAGATCGCGTTCGATGGAATTCTAGTTTTGACTCGTTTCGGAATCGGACGAGTATACGATAGGGAATGGTGCTGTAGCTGCTACTGCTACTCGGTAGTTGATTTTCGATTAGGTGGAAATGGAATCGAGAGGTTATCGTTGAGCACGAGATCGAGGTAAGGACGAGGGCGACGAGGCGTGAAAAGGAGAAGCGTTCGGTGATGGGCGTCCGGTCGAGCTCGGCGCGACGGAGAGCGCGAGCAGAGGAGCGCGGATGAGAAGTAGCGGTAGGCATGGCGAACGAGCGGGTCCGCGAGTCGCGGTGGCGGGTCCAACCACGCCGAGAGTGGCGTCTAGTGTTGTGGCGGCAATCACGACCGCGACTTCGCCTGCCACGAACGGTCCTCGGCATCCTTTTCTCGGATGATCAAGCGCTAGCTCCGATCCTTGTCCCCGGACTCGCGGTTCTCTATTGGTCCGTGAGTAGTGGAATAGTTGGCCTTTCGTTGTGTTGTTCCGTTTCTACCTTGTCCCAACATCTCCGATTTCCCCGACGATTTTCCGAACGTCCGCCGTTCGCTGCTCGTTGCTCGTTGCGACAGTCGGGCGCCTCGTGACGTCGTTTTCGAAGAAACTGGAACCCGGAACGCGGCTCGTTGTCGAAGAAGTCGGTGTCCGCGTAGACATCATTTTCGTTGGCGTGCACGTGACGGGAATAACGATCCAAAACTGTCATCTCGAGTGCTGTCATCTCGCGATAAACTACATTCGATCGTTCGATCGGTACGTATCGCGCTACCTACTGGAGTTGCGCAGATTGATAGATGGGCTAGCCAACGCTTGCCAGCTATATCTTTATTTCCTACGTACCTGCCCTATCGTATCTTGGGATTTTTATTGGACGAAGGGAAACCTCGGTACGTTTATAGATACGCGAGGTTTCCTGATCTCGTAGATTCGTACGCGAAAAGCAACGCGCGTGTCCATCTCTCTCTCTCTCTCTCTCTCTCTCTCTCTCTCTCTCTCTCTCTCTCTCTCTCTCTCTCTCTCTCTCTCTCTCTCTCTTGAAAACAAGCCAACGAGTGTCATTCTCATTTAATAACATACCCGACAAGTGAGAAAATTCGATGGTTAGGCGTTGGACATTGGACAAAATCCTATCCGTGGGAACGAAAAAACAAGATTTTTCGCATTCGTAAGTATTCTCGTATGGGTACTATAAATAAACGGAGACAATAAATAGAAATGTGGCATCGGTTGATTTTTTCTTTTCTATTTTTTTTCAATCTACTACGCCGATCCCAAAAGTGTCTCGCGGTGATGAATACTCTCGATGTATAAACTGGGAGAACCGATTTTGAACGAGGCGATGATCTGAGAAAACTAATGCCACGCTGTTGCAGCTGGTCGATGGATGTGAATTTATCATGAAAATATATTTATGAAATGTTGTGGGGGGAAAAAAGCACGGAATAGTTAAAAAAGGACTTTGACAGTTGCACGAGGAGAAATCAGCGATTCGACAGGTTTGATCTCGAATTGTTTGAAAAATTGCCTCGTCAATGGTGATCGCCGATTCTGCAGAAAATCGACGTCAAATTTGCTTTCCAAAAACCGGTCCATCTCTCTCCGAGGCATACAGCGACCTGTCCCACATACGACAACGAGTTTTCTGTTTTTTCTCCAAATTTTAATTAATTTCTCTTCAGAAATCGATTTTCTCTCCCTAATTTATTCTCCCACAGTTGTTCGCGTCACGTGTGTGTCCGGTTATGCTAGTTTGTATCGTTGCCCTTGAAGCGATGTTTCCGGATATCATTTCCTTGTCCGGTATACTTTCATGGGATTTGCTGTTTTCAGTACTATAGCTTTCTATGACACTCTACTGGTAACTCTTCTCACGCTCCTCATAAATTACAATTGATTATTATTATTATTATTATTATAATTGATGGTGATGATGATGATGATGGTAATTATTATTAATATTATTATTATTATTATTACTATTATTATTATTATTATTGATGGTGATGATGATGATGATGATGATGATGATGATGGTAATTATTATTAATATTATTATCAAAAACTGAAGGGTGCAAAATTACCAGTTTTTCACCGATAGCTCGAAAAAACTCGCAAGAGTTTGAAACTAAAATTGTAATCACTGGTTGGAAGTTTCTAAGAAGTTGTAGCAACGTTTTCGAGTGTATCCACTTTTTTTCCGTTACAAACCAGACAAATTGCATTTTAAGAGGCGTAATACGAGTGACGAGGCGTCTTAACCACTCATTCAATCCCGTTCTCCGCCAAACTTACTCCTTTCCAGGATACAATTTTCTAGAGGTCGGTGGCCTGAGAATTATGTTTTCTCGGAATTTCAATACTGAAACTACAAGTTTGGTGTCAAATTATTAGGGACAGTACACAAATTTTTGTATTTTCGAATTTAACGAACCGATCTAAATGTGAAGTGCGAGCGTCAGAAACGAAATCAGCTTGAAGAGCCTTGCCCCGTTGATTCGTTAAGCTGGAAACAGACTTGGATACTTGAACAAATCGGTTCGTTATTATATCGCATCCGAGCGTGATGTATGAATAAAACATCGAGCCAGGAGAAATAAAAACGGCTAATGGCTGACCTAACCAAATTTCGATCCAACAAACTCGATCGAAACACTCCGATTAAATCACAGCGATGAAACTCGACTCGCAGTCTAAGCGTTCGATTTATCGTAATTGCATATTTCGTTCGAGAAACATCGATCTGGTTGAACGGTTCTATCGCCCGCAAAAACGTTTCATCGTCATTTTGTTCTCGGCTGCGAAACCGATTTTTCATTTTGGAAATGAAATTATAACGGAAATACGCGATGATCGGGCAGCTGCTCGAGAAAAATTCTGCAAGATGACGGACCGATTGTACGATAAGTATCACGGATCGCCTCGGGTCGTATCATTCGAACATGAATGGGTTGATAAACGGAAGCAGAGCGACTTTCGAGCGAGAAGATCGTGCACGAATAAATATCATGTCTGTGAGATGGCTTATAGACAAGCTCCATGTAAGGAACCTAGAAACCCACCTGGTGTTCATCGACCTGTAGAAGGCGTACGATACCGTACTACGAAGGTAGATGATGGAGGGGTATAGGCAGAACAGCAATAAACGTGAACCATGCATACTGGCGCAACATCCGCTGTCACAATCACGATCAGACGTGAAGTCTCAGCTTCTTCGGAATATGCGGAAAGTCATCGTGATCGAATTATTATTGAACTCTAATTCGGCATCGGATAAATAGGAAAGGACGGGGCACGCCGGCTCCTTCAAAAATTTGGTCGAAAACATTTTTTCCTCTCGATGTATTTACTTACTTTCAAGACGATGTAGACAACGGGGGTGTGAGTGACAAAGTTGGGTACTCCAAAAATATCGAAAAAATTCGCAAATGGTAAGAAGTGACATCGAGCATCATTTTATGCTATCGAGAGTATCAACAATTTATTTCGTCATTTTCATTTTACTAAGGATAGTTTACTTTTTATGGGTGTACCCCAATTTGCGCGCCAAAATGAACTATCTTTTTTCACCGGCAATTCAAAATTTGTCCCATTTACGTTGATTGTAATTGAAAAAAGGAAGATTCAGCATATTTAAGTTAACAACACCTTAGTATTTTCTTGATTACCCCGTTTCGCCCTCCCATCCCCAACGATAACTGGATCATAATGGATCACGCCATGAAAAATTGGGGGGAAAAAATAAGTCGTAAATGCTTTTTTTCGAGTAAAATGAAAATAAACAGACAAAGTAATTAAAACGAAGAACAATATTTCTAACATTGAAAATAACTTCTTGGAGATGGGACAATTTTTTTTCTATCACTTTTCAGAGGGGGCAAGTTGTGCCTCGGGAAAAAAATTCTGGGACTCTCGTCAAAAATGTTTTTCGAATTGGTACAAATGTGGAGTGATTCGATGGTTGCGAGCGACAAAAAGTAATTACCGGTCTCGTGCTCCACCCTGTCTTGTGTATGACAGTTTATGAGACGCACTCTGCTGTACACGATGTTATTAACATGGCTCTTAGAAAAGATGTTACCGAATATTTCAGCAACGCTTCATCTAGTCGAAGAACAGGCACGAGTACCTACCGATCACTCGGTGGAAATGTCTGTGCGAATATGATTTACTTGAAAAAAGTTTAGAAAGCCCTTCGACTTACGATTGAGCACGACTCCAAAGACTGGTGAGTTGGAAATTATTTTTTCAAACGTCAGCTGTTTGTTTATGACTAATTTTTTTTTTCTGGAGACCTCTCGAATCTATTTGAATAAAACCGATCACGTTTGACGAAGGATTTTACGCCGAATTCGCGCTTTGCCGGTAGTCTACGAGCGACCTGATACGGTGGAAAGGAAATAGGCAAGAGACAAAGCAAGAAAGGACAGGCCCTGAAAATGGACGGGTTCAGAATTGGTCGAGTCTCCAGACTACACCTATACCAAATACGGTCATCCAAGGACAAATGGGAGTGGAAAATGACATCATAGACATAGACAGAATACAAAAAAGACCAGTGAAATACGACCACATCGAGGGGATAGGAGGAACCCGATTGCCAAAAAAAAAAAAGGAGAAATATATATGGAACTGGACCGCTAAAAGAAACGAAGATTGTGCGGTAACCGACGCAGCGACGAGCAGAAGAGTTCCAGAAAATGATACTGGAGATGAAAAAAAGTTGATAAAACGGATACGTCGCACTGCGTGTACAAACTGGCTGTTTTCGAAAATCGTCGACACGTCGAAAATCACGAGAAAAATGACCCCTTATGAAAAATGAGCCCCCATACATGGGATTTCCACGTTGTTGGTTAGAAATTCCAAAATGAAATATCGAGATACTGGATATTCGTGCTGGACGAAAGGATC
Source organism: Arge pagana (assembly GCA_963969455.1). Classification (NCBI taxonomy): domain Eukaryota; kingdom Metazoa; phylum Arthropoda; class Insecta; order Hymenoptera; family Argidae; genus Arge; species Arge pagana. The sequence continues at coordinate 8,517,270 of OZ018314.1, read as the reverse complement.
GGATATATTGCCGATCAGCAAATCATTATGCAACGAAATTCCGAATTCGTTTTATTTTATTCACGATGAAGTTAGTCGAAGTTGTGGCTTTGGAACACGTACACCCCTAAATTCCAATTTCGTTGGAAATTAGGCGTCTTGTACTGCTGAATGAAATATTTGGCTATGGAATGTTATCGATTGGATGTTTGTACGGAATGCGTGTACGAGAACAAATAATTGCCAGATTTCTGCATAATCGTATGGGGTATCGAAATTAAAGAGAGTTCGTGCCGATGGTTCGAGTCATATTCTGGAGATGGGAATAGAATTCGCAAGAGCCATTTTTCTTTCTCGTTCGCGTTTCGACTCTCATACACTAACTCGAATTCGCGATAACGCGATTAAATCAAATGGTACGTAAATAGAAATTTCGTCGAATGCTCGAGAAATCAGGTGTTTACGATCCATAAATGTCGAATTATTGGAAAAATCGTTTCGTAGACTGATCAAATTGACCACACATAATGGATAATTCTGTAGAAAAAACGATTTTCTGGTTCTTGATCAATCTTCGTACTTTCATACATCATTTATATTTTTCGGTAAATCTATCACCAGCGTCGAATTTGTTTGTACGAAATCTATTGAAAATGAGAAAAAAACATTTCCCATTAATAAAAAGTGGATTTGTCTGGTTTCGACACGTTATACTCCTCGTGTATATATTTATACACGCCAACGATTCTACGATTGCTCGAGGAAACGTGTTATGATAATTATGTTTGGTACGCATCTGAGCAGTTCCACAATTGAATGGACCCAAATATGTACCACGATATTTGGAGCCTTGTTCATCGCGAGAATCTCACACTCGCGGTTCGTCGAAACGCCTGTCCGTTGATCGATATTAAGCTAGTTTCAGAGGCAGGTATGTGAAATTTGCAAATCAGTAGCCCGATCGGAAAGACCCGCTGACTTTGAGCTATCGCTGCTTTACGAACAAATTTTGGAAATAGTGTTCGGCACGATTTGTTGGAATCCAACGTCCGGAAGGCTTCTTTACTCCGGACGAGTTTGCGCAGCGTTTACCAAAGTGTTGGAAAACGTTTGGGTGAATATTCCCGTAAACAAGAACTACTGTTCGTTTCACGTGTACATTTCTATTTCAGAAGCGTCCGTGTGAATATCTTGGTAGATATTGATCTTACAATTAAGAAAAAATGGTGCAAACACGAAAATTGTACAAAGAACTCTTTTATTTCTTTGTACGGGAATGGAATACCTTGACAGATTTTTCTGAGAACACGCGTAGCTCGTACGAGTTTTAGGATCGAACTCGATCGAAGGCGCGAATTAGATGTATGAAAGACTACAAACAGGCAGTTTAGTAGTGCAGTGAAAATTGCGAATATCATCCAGGAATTAGCAAAAACTGCGAGCATCCAACAATTTTAAAGTATGATTGTTGAGGATACGTTACGCTGCGTGAACATCTCGGTCGCGTGGGCAATCATCAGCTCGATCGACATGGAAATTATAGATAAAGCATTGTATAATTGGTATAACTTAAAGATTGTGCGAACGAAAGAATCGATATCTCAGACTCGTATCGCTTTGTATTATTTCTATCCCATGTTACGACGACTCGAATGACATCTTTTCGCTTACAGCGGAATCTTTACAAATGGTGCAATAAATAAGCTGTATTTTCACCACGTTACTACTATAGATTTTCAATACATTTCGCACGTTTTTGCAACATTTGGCAATTTTATCCGCCGGTAAACATGATTGCGAGATCACGATTTATTATCAGAGGATGAATATTTTTCACCTTTTTTGAATTATTGCATCTTATTTTTTCAAACCCGAACCAGGAGGAAACATTTCGCAACAAAGTCAAGCTACACACGTTTACAGCGACATCGCAGATCTGCGAAATAATTTTGTTATAATCATGTTTTACTGAACTGTTAATGTTTGTAATGGTGGTCCTAAACGTAATGTAAAACTATCGACGGGTATAATCCACCACGTTACGCTTAGTAGATTCAGATAACAGAACGTCGAAGTGAAAAATGTGTAATTACTCGAATGAAATCATTATAATATTATTACATTCTAATTTTTTTTTTCAACTTATTCTATTGAAACAATGAAAATAAAATGATGTGTCCGTGTCAATATAAATAAACACAACGTATCTTTGACAAAGGAAAATGTCTGCGGTCAAGCAGCTCGCGTATTTTTTTTTTACTTCGATTACAGAGAAATATGTAGATATATCCTTATATGTGGGGGTATCAAGAGATAGTCAAATAAATTAACCCTTGCACGGTTAACATGAGGGTAATGCTTAAATTCATAAGATGTAACAAAATAATATGATTATTTTAGTAATATTTTCATATTAAATAATTTATAAACAGTACGTACTTGTAAAAGTGGAAAAAAATAATTGAGTTTCAATAATAATAATGATAATAACAAGAACAACAAGAACAATAACAACAATAATAACAATGACGATGATAACAATAACAATAACAACACCAACAATAATCATAATACTAATAATAATAATGATGATAATAATAGTAACTACAACAATAATAATGATAATAATTATGATAATCGTAACGTGATGGATTCAAATGGAGTTTATATTTGTAATGAGAAAGGACAAACCTGTATGTTCCATGTGAGAGTATTGAAAAAAAACTTTCTCATCACAGATCCGTGTAATCCGCGTACGTTTGTCCATGTACCTAAGCTATTCTACCTACTATCCACGCTGAACGATGTTTTCCTGGTCACTATTTTCGGATGTAAATGTTTTTTTTCACCGATTAAATGAATAATTGATTTATCATTAATGCGATTAAGGCGTTGTTATAAATCAATGATTAGGAATTCGCACGACTCTCCAGAAACGTTATTTTCATGTACCTTGGCTGTGTTTGTCTGAATGAGCGACAAGTGTTTGGTGTTTTGGAGCAGTATCCGCGCTCAAATGAATCGTTCTTGTCGCGGTTTTATTAGTTTGGTATGTATGTTTGTTTGCGTACAACAAAATCTTCAAACGTGATTTTGACCTACTTCAAAACGTTGAATTGACTTGAAACTGCACATGTATCAGGGGGACCGATGCCAACACAATAATTTAAGATGGAAATTTTTTTTTTTTAAATTAAAATTTGAAAATTTTGAAAGACTCAAAAATAAGAAGAATTATAGTTTGAAAGACTAAAAAATACGCTATTGTTGATAGCCAAACTGAAGAGTGGAAAATAATTTTCGATAAATTCAAATTAAGAATAGTGTGATTAACGAAAAAATGTATTGTACTGTAACAAAGTGTGGGTTGCTTGATGCCGATTATTATAAATATAAACGATAAACAATAAATGATATGAAAACAATAAACTCACGTTTTTTTTACAATACAATACATTTTTTTGTTGATCACACTATTCCTAGTTTAAGCTTATTGAAAATTATTTTCTGCCATCTAGGTTGGCTGTCTACTAAAGCGTGTATTGTAGTTTTTTCAATTTATAATTTTTTGACGTTATTGGAGAACAATAATCGATCAACTCGAGCCAAGATTGGTTTGTGCACTTTTCATTGCGACGTTTCGGGAGTATGAATTAATTCCCCTCTTCAGGCTGGTGGGAAACATCGGTACATGAATATGAAATTTCAATGGAACATGCGTATGCGTATGGACGAAGAAAGATGAAAAAAACAAAAAATAACAACAAAAATTTAGAAACTAAAAGAAATAAAAGTATAAAGAATAGTGCTTTTGGCGCAACAAGGTAAATATTCTTCATAATTTTATATTTTTTGTTTTTATTTTATTTTTCATATTTTCTGTTTCTTCCGTTTTTCTTCTCCTTTTTCTTCGTCCACACGCATACGCACATTGAATTAAATTTTCATATTCGCGCGCCGCTGTTTCCCGACAGCCTGAAGAGGGGAGTTGAATTACACTCCCGAAACGTCGCAATAAATAGTGCATAAACTAACCTTGGCTCGAGTTGATCGATTATTGTTCTCCAGTACCGTCGACAAAGTGTTTCGCGCAACCATCAAGCATTCATCGCGTATCATTTGTTGTATCCAAGCACCCCGCTATCTCTCGCTACACGCGCGGCATTTCTAATATCTTAAAAATATCATTTCACAAGCGAGAAAAAATGTTCTCGCGAATAATCCGCTTTCCTCAGATTTTTTCCCATTCGGTGATGTCATTTCCAAATAAATATTGATAACAAGTTTCAATTCATTTTTTGGTCGGATATGAAGTATCGACGCGATGTTTTACCAACATTTGATCATTATTACGAACGAAGTGTTGGAAACATTCCGTCGATATTGCCAACGATAAGATCTATCGTGTCGTGTGCGTTGATAACGATCACTTCCATTTTTCAACGTATTGTATGAAATTAGCAGATTCGAAATTAACAGATTACCGATACGAATAAATTATCAACTTCCATGTCCACGTGACGCCATCGGCTCCAGTTCTTCGTCAAATTTGTCTCTCGTTCGTGCGGCATGCATATTGTTTCGAAAATACGCAACAGGAAATACGAGAAGCACCGTTAGTTTGCGCGGCGGAAACTGTGACACGATTCGTCACGATGCGCGTGAAACGCTCGGTATTTGAAACTTTGGCGAGGAGGAAAAAAACGGGAAACGAAAAATAAAAATGAAAATAAAAACTCGGTCGGAATTCGAGTCGACCGGATTCGGTGGCGTCGCTTCGTTTCTCGGCGAACGAACACCATCGCCGTGCAATAGAAATCGCCAATTATTTATTAATTTTCCAATTAATATTCGTACGGTTTTCGTACGGTACTCACTGGCGATCTATCCGATCCAATCGCAACGCGACTTCCCAAACTCGGCGCTCGCTGACAGTTTTGCAATAAACTACCGCGAGAAAGAAATAACAACTTTACTACTGATCCTCGGCTCGAGTTTTATCTGGCCACTTCGCGAACAAACTTTCGTTCCAGGCGCCGTCCGAACCCATTGAATATATCGATATCGGGAGACGTGAAAAATGCCAAAAATCACGACAATCGAATGATCCCTAGTTAATTTCATATTTCCATACTTGTCGCATCGCGGATCGTAGAGTCGGATGTTAAACGGTGTCTCTGGAAAACGAAGTTTTATTTCACGCCATCCACTTTTTTCATAACCAAGAAAATCGATCGCTATTCAAAGACCAACAATAAATTCGAGCCAATTTTTGGAACGAAGCCGCCTATTGCGCGCGGTAAACAATTTTTTGTCAAAAAAATGTGTGCGAACAATTTATATTATTTCAACACGATCCGTTCGTATGGATAAAAAAACACAGCTCTATGTAAAAAAACAACGCAAGCCTGTGTAAAAATTGTCTAAAACGAGAATAAATTAACATTTGAGGGTGTTAAAAAATTAACGGATCGAACAACACTGATGCCTGTGTTGAATGAGCATAGTAGAATGTTAATTTATTCTACGCAACAAATTTAACACTTTACACAATGATCTACAGATTTTTACCGTGAACGTTGCGCTCCAGACGCTTGAAGAATGAGAGCTGGGCTGAAAAATGTGTAAAACGTCGATCGTCACGACGTGCATGTAGCGCAGTGCAGTTATGGGTATGTTCACAAGCGTATGTCAACGCATGCGTGGGCCATTTCACGATGAATCGAACAGTTTTGAAAAAATTCAATTTCGATTACCTCCATTTTTTGATAGTCTCTCGTACCCTTCAAAAAAGCTTCCAGGTAAATTTTGACATTTTTTTGAACACTCGTTCGAAAGACCTTTAATTTCGTTTTTTCCGGTAACTTTTTCAATAATGGACCAAATTAGATTCTTTTTTGTGTGAAAAAGTTTCGTGGTTTTGTGTACTTTTCAACAATGACAAAAATACGATTTTTTTTTCAAAGTATGTTTGCATGTGATTTTTGAGTTTGAAGCTTTGAATCTTTTGTTTGAAAGTGAGCGCAATTTTGATTATTACGCAATTTTGTTGTTGCAACCTGGTAGCTTTTTAACAACGTTTAAGATCGGTCTGATCGTGAGCCTTTCATAATTATTAGTCTTGTCAGATTTTTTAAAATTTGAATAATGTTGTCTTCAATTTTCCAATCTTCTTATCACGCCTGTTACTAATTAGAAAATATAAAAATGATTTCAAAATAACTGAAAAAAAATACACCTTGACGAAAATTAGTATTCGTAATGAAAACAAATTCCTAGAAATTGAACAAAAATGAGTAGTTATGGAAGGCTCGTGACTGGACCACTCTTCAAAGTTGTCAAAAAGATACTTACTAGCTTGCTCAAAGTTCAAAACACAAAAATCACATTAAACAATATTATTTTTAAAAATACGTATTTGGTTTTGAAAAGTACGTAAGAAACGAGACTTTTGGAGAAGAAAATCCAATCTTCTAATTTTGGGCATTTTTGAAAAAGATACGGGCAAAAAATCGAAATTTGGTGTCTTTCGAACGGATGATGGAAAAAATCTCAAAATTCAGGTGAAAGCTTTTTACGAAGGGTAGGGCAGAGCGGGGCTAGTTGAGCATAGGGGCAAGTTGGGTAATCGAAACATCTCGCAAAGTATTCGGAAAAAAGGGGCCGCGGGAGGGGTATTCGTCGCTAGTGGCGGCTCGACGAGCGACGTGCGTCTCGTTTATTTCGTAACCAAAAGGTAAGAACGTCGCTCATCGCAAGTTTTCGTCTGTATTAGTCAAATGTCATCGGTTTTCAATCAGGTAAGTGTGAATCTTCCAGAGAATTATTGTACTTTAGATACTTAGACAGGTTCTGGGTATAATTCCTACGATTTCTTTACAACCTCGCTTTTGTGTTAAAATTCCGGGTTGGGGTTAGTTGAGCTATAGTTGCTCAACTTACCCCTCGACTCGAACAACTAAAGCAATGAATGTTTTATTTTTTGTTAGGACGCGGACTTATAAAAGGAAGACTGCGAGATGTTGTTACACTACTGAAGACTTAACAGACACTCCCGAAAAGAACGGTTTAGAAGAGCAGCAAAATAAAACCACAAAAAAAGTTACGAAGCCAGAGAAGAACGGATGGGAAAAGAAAGAACAGCGTCTGTAAAAAAATACTCCAGTCAAATGAGGAAAATGATTATGAGTATTCCTGTCTGATTTGTTGGAAAGGCTATGCTGAAAGTTTACCAGCAGAAAGTTGGATCCAGTGTCAAGCTTGCAGGGAATGGGCACGTACAAATTGTGTTCCAGGTGCTGGTCTTACTTTCGTGCGTGTCAATTGTGTCAGTGATAACGACGATTGAATTGTTAAGACCTTATTAATATTTTCTTTTAAGATACTTAAGTCTGATTTCAAATAGAAAATGTGAATCTAATCCTCAAGTTAGTCTTAAGATACGATGATGTTTTGTTGATTCTATTTTCAGTTAATTATCTAAAGAAAATCACCCTAAGTTTTGTTTTTCTGTCACTAAAAGACTAAATAAACAGCTGATTGTCGAACACATATTTTACTTCATCACTAGTCAACATTGAACCCATGGTTTGGCTAGACATTCTTAGTGCTCAACTTGCCCCATACCCTTGCTCAACTAACCTCACCTACGGGGTATCTTGAGCATACTTGACTTTCTGCATTTAAACAGCTGTAGCGCTTAAATTCGACTCGTTACAAAAAGATTACTATGGACAATTTTGCTAACGGATAAATTTCTAATCCATCAGGCCGCGCAACAACTCATTAGGACTTGCCATTGAGGAGCTATATCCGCTGAAGTGAAAAATTGCTTAACTAGAAAATATAAAAAAATTGTGGAAATCAAAAATTTTTCTGCAGACTATTCGATTTGGCATGGAATGCTCCAGGTACGATACCGTAGTCCGGACGAACTGTCTCAAAATAGCCGGCAAAAAATGATTTTTTAAGAACATTCTCTGCAAGTTCATTCGTTTGTCGCTTGTTCTTCGATGTTCGATCAAAATTTTCTTTCTATGCTGAGTTTCCGCGCATCCGCAATTTCGATCATTGTAATTTAACAATTGCAGAAATGATGATTGCATTAAAAAAATTGCAATCATAAATAACGAAATGTAGAATAATAATTTACTCGACCATCGAATAACATGACGAACCCCTGAACTAGCAAATATGTTGCCGTTTGAAGGTAGTTGCGTAGACGCGCGGTGTACACGTCGGCTGTATTCGTATATACGTATGTGCTCAGCAAACCGTGCGCGTCATAATACTCGTGGTCTCTCTTCGCGGTTTTGGTACTCTTGTAATATTCTTTTTTGGTTTAATTTCTAATTTAAGTGCTCTTGGACGTTGTTAATTTAGTTTTAATTGTGCCCGTCGTTTAAAACGCAATGTGTAGCTGTAGGGAGCTTTTTCTCCCAAGATGTTTCCTCAAAAATTCAAATTTTCTTCCGTCGTCCTTTGGATGGTATGTGCAAAAATATATTCACTTCATTCGACAAATATGACCATCGAGATTCTAACTATTCAATAATATGTAGCGACAGAAAGTTTGTCTCAATCGGGTGTCCCGCGACACCTCTCGTGTTTTTCATTCTTCCAGTTCGATAAATAATTTTACGATGAAAATCCTAAAGCGGAAGTCCGCCCAGTTTCATTTTCGGCGATTTCAAATTAGAAATCCACTTTTGCTGGTGAGCGTACGACGATATTGTTTACGTTGATTGTTTGGTCGTTTGCCAACACTGTAAAAGTGCACCAAAGCGAGCATCGGTCACCGTTACCTATTCGCGGAGTAACCACCGAGGCGGATACCTTCATTCGTCAGATAGCAATTACAATGTTACAGAATCCTCGAACGATAAACTATTTCCAGTTTTTGATAACCCACCGAATCGGAAATGCATTAGTTACTCTCCATCGGAGATGAGTTTTATGACATCGGAACGTCAAACGATTGAAAATCAATTTCGATCAAACATCTTTGGAAAACATAGCATTTGTCTGGATAGATCGAATCCAGGACAGGATGACCTCGTAGAAAATATTGATTCAGATTTCGATAGAATGAACGGATGATCGTCCATTACAAACTGCTAGTCCGCTCTGTCACGCTTGCATACACGCACGCCTATGAGTGCACTGCTGGACGATTCGGAAGGAAAATATTTATTGTACGTCAAAATCAAAAAAATATTTCACCAATATTTCGTGTCAATATTCTCTACCATCGTGATTTCAATATTATCGTTACGCTGTGCCGAGTTTTACACATTTATCAGTGATATATGTATATTTTTTCGTACTCTCGACTCGAAATTGTCAAGGATTACTTCTCGTTCGCGAAGACACTGTACTGGATAATCGAAGTAGCACCACAAAACTTCGCACGGAAAGTGTAACCTGAAACGAGTTATTCGCGAATAAAATTACCAAATTCAATTCTATCACAAATACTAACACCAACAAATGTATCTCGTTTTGACCGATAAATATTTGTGGACTTTAAAGCAATTTTTACTCAAAGTCCACCCCACAAACTACATATTTTTGTCCTGGAATGTATCTATACTAATTCTTACAATAAAATTATGTGAGGTTTTTTTTTTTAACGTAATATCAATTTCAAATTCTTTGAATTGAAAATATGAACACAAACGTTGTTGATCAATAAAAAAAATGTTTGGTGCTTTTTTTATACGTGGCAGTTCTCGATTTCGTGCTTTTATTCGTCTATAATCGAAAATCGGTGCTATTATTCGTTAGGGCCGTCGCAGTATTCTCAGAAAATCATTTTTCTTTCTGTCAGCAGTACGAGGGAACTTATTTCGATTTTATATATATTTCG